>OX381587.1:7741550-8034440 GCA_947458855.1 Monopis laevigella | reverse complement strand
TGGTTCAAACGCCGGTGTGTACCAATGAGTTTTTAATCTAAAAAAAATATGTACATTTGTTTCACAAACACCAATATAATAATAGTGCTTCGGAGAGCATGTTAAGCTGTCGGTCCCAGTTTCACTATACCACTTTGTCAAAACTGTACATAGATGGGTTTATTGAGGTCTATACAAACATCTCGACGAGCTAGTCACTTGTTTGGTGAAGACTCATACCATCTAGGACGAGGTGGGATTAAAAATCCCTCCGCTGGGTACCCTGAAGCCATCTAGGCGGTCTCGGGCGCCGTAAGGCACCCGTGATGATATATATTTACATTCGGCTAGCGAATCACGCAGCCACACCACCGTTGGAAACAGATAATGCCCCTCAGGCTCCCTGTATTATTCAGTCAAAAAAAAAAAAAAAATAATTTGATTAAATTGAACAACTTTTCCCATGGAACCATGTGTCGGAAATAAAAAAAATGGCTTCCCCATACAAATTGGTCAATTTAACATTACTAGTTTGTTTATATTTGCGTAGAAGGCATTTTTTTTTCGTTTGCGACACATGGTTCCACATAATAATTAATAAAATAAAATAAATAAATAAATACCATCACGGGTGCCAATTTGGCTCCCGAGAACCGTTTAAACGGCCTCAGGGTCCCAGCGGAGGGATTAACCCATCCTCATTTCGCCGATGGTATTCGGAGACAACACCTAACAAGTGGCGAGCTTGTTGCGGTGTTTATGATGAAATAGCCTCGTTGTATAAAGCGGTCACCCATCCCAGGCCGGTCTTGTTGTCATCTGCTTAACCTTGTTATTAGTTGCGCAGTGACTTAACCACTAGGCTGGGGCCGCTTTTTTTATATATATATAATAATAATATGTAGGACAATTTACACATATTGCTCTGGTCACAAACTAAGCTCTAGGCTTGTACTATGTGTACCAGAAGCAACGATATAATACATATTATATTTTATAAACACCCAGACCATAACAAGCTGTACAGAAAGCGTACTAATATTTTGTTGCCATGGGTGGGAATCGAACCCACGACCTCTGGATACAACGCCAAAGACTCAAGACAACTAGTCTACGGAGGCTGTCAAATCGAACAACTTTTCCAATGACACCATGCGTCGCAATTGAAAAAAAAACCTTCTCCATACAAACTAGTAATGTTAAAATAACCAATTTGTATGGGGAAGCAAAATATTTTTTTCATTTGCGACATTGGTTTATGGGAAAAGTTGTTTGATTTGATCAGCAGAACCTCATGTTAACTCAAAGTACATCCTTTCAAATTCCCCCTGTATACTGCCGACTTGCAATGGGATGGTTTTCTGAAAACAATTGATCACAGATGTTTACGTGGTTTTAACATAGAAAAAAGTTTAGAAAAGCCTAAGAAAGAATAAAGTGTTTGCATAGGTTATGTTTACAGCATTAAAAAAAAAGAAGAATATGATTATAAGCTTATTTCATTCAGATATAAAACAGTAATGTTGTTAGTACACATAGAAATAGTTTTATTTGTGGGTGGGATTACGACCCTTATCTAAAGAGGTTATAATACATAACACGTGGCTCCATCTACCTGAAAGTTTTCCCTAAACAATCCCATTCTATAAGACCAAGTTTTTTTTTAAATAGTACACTAGAGGCAAAGATAATAAGTGAGCTGTCACTTTCGCGTCTGCACTAGGTAATATATTCATAATACTAGATATTTTCCCTCTTATTCATAAACGTTTTAGTTAAAAAAGTGTTTTTATGCTAAAGATAGTTTTCATTGGTAAGAAGACACCATTTTAACTAAAACGCTTAATAACGTTTTTATAAAAAAGAAGGTTTAACTCGTGTCAATGGCTGCGGTACATGAACTAGTAATCAACAAATAAATACAATTGTAAATTTAAAATATGTTTTGTTGTCCGTCAACAACCAACAAACCGCCAGTTAAATATAAAACAAAATAACAATTTTAGCCTAGTTATATTAAAATTAATAATAAGGTATAATAAAAAAAATGTATTTAAGTATGTATGTTTTATAATTGAAATGATAAAGAAAAAATGGTATAGAAAGCTTTACATCCGTTTTGACGCTTGATGTCTCAGAATAATAAACTTATACTCTTTTTTTTTCGGGAATTAAAAAAAAATCATGATCATTGAAAATCTTTGTGGAGGATGGGATTAGACCCACGATGTTCGACTATAAACTGCTGAGCCAGTGTTTAATCAAAATGTTTCTTTATAATTTCAATTAAAGTAAAATTGATAAAATGAGTTTTCATAAAAAAAATTACCTATATATTTAACAAAATTGCAAAATGTTACTTCGTAAAATAAATAATGCCATACTTAATGTATGTCACATAAAAAATAGATTTAAATGTAACTAAAAAATATAATGTAAACAAGGAAGACTCAATAATTAACAAAAAACTTTTTTTTTAAATTACAATAAATAAATTTAAATATTGTCTTTTTAATAATTATTGCTATTACTATATACCAAATTTAAAAAATACCAAGTGAATTTTAATTATGTGGGAAATGACAATATAAATGTCAGGTTACAAAAAATATATTTTTATTATAAAAAAAACATATAACTGTAATCGTCTAGTTGGGACTAGATTGGAGTGACATTCTTCAAGGTTTTCACGTTATGATTTCTAGACTACTATCACTGTTTTTGGCGGCGTGTTCGCCACTAGAGTTGCTGGCGTTGCTACCACCAGATTCTGACCGCTGGCTCCTAGGTCGATGTGTGGGTGACGCATCAGGGGCAGTTGAAGTAGCCTCTTGGGCTTGACGCTGCCACGAAGGTATCGAAGTTTCCGCACGGGTTTTTATTGATGGAAATTGGTTTCTATTTAATAATATGCCTTTAACAGAAGCTATGTCAGCCTTTAAGTTTTCAAGCTGTGTTCTAACACTGCCACTGTGATTGCTCTGATGATTGGCTGCATGTACATCTGTTCGTAATGCCGAAATGTTACTATTTAACATATCCATGGTTTTTCGAAGCTCTTCTATACATTCTGCTGTAGTTTTTCGTTTGGGTTCCTCTACAAATAAAAGGTGCCTTAAGCAGTTCTTATAAAACCAATATAACCCATACAAACATCCTCCATAAACAACAAAGGGCAGCACATTTTCCCTAAACCAAGATGTCTTAGTGTGCCGGAAGAACATCAGCTCGGAAGACAAAGAGGGCAAGTTCACCATATCTGCACACTTTTCTATGGCCTTTTGGATCTCAGGGTCAGAGAGACCTTTGCTCCGAAGAAACTTTTCTTTACTCTCCATTGTACATTTTTGTATGTTAGGGTTAGTTAAGAATTTTACTGCTGTTGTTATCAAATTGTCGCGTAATTCATTTCCACTAGGCGTAACTACATCTGAAGCCATGGTTATTTAATTTAAATAAAATATTTGGTACAAGTTTGGTGGTACAATAATTTTAAAGGATGTTTCACGCGAAAATATCTATTGACTAATAGAAAAAAGGAAGGAATAGGTGGATTAACGATTAATTAAATAACCACGAAATATGAATAATAATAAAGAAAATAGCAAAAAATAACTCTTTTGTTGACTAATTAGATTCACAGACTCCTAATTAGATTCACAGACTCCTAATTAGATTCACAGATTCATAATAATTAAATTTTATTTAATAAAGTTTTGTATGTTTTATTACTATACGTATACTAAATAATACAAATTTGTGCGGCGCGGTTACGAAATTGGCGATATGATTTGACGATATTGAAGTAGACTCGTAATACAAATTCATCATTACAATGCCGCCCATTTCGTAACCGCATCATTTATCCAATATGGTGGAAATAATCAATGGTGTTAAACAATAAATTGATCGACATTCGCGGGACTTTGTATGTCGGTTTTTTAAATATATAAATAACATACTTACAAAAAACAAAAATATTATATTAATTTGGATCCCTAATATAATTATAATCATTTAATCGCATTATGTGATTTTTCATGTTTAGGTATCTTTAAATAATCAGCTTAAAATAATTAATTATAGGTTCGGATAAGCGTTGAAGAAAGGCAATGACTTCTAAGAATTATAATGTTGTTTTAGAGATAAACCTCTTATTATAAACATTTTTAATTATTTATTCATCTTCACGCCCAGAGGCTCTACCATGGGTTTGCGCATTGTAAAAACGTAACGTATTCATTTACGTATACGTGAGCAACAACCAATAGGATCGCTTTATTCAATCCTGTTACCAAAAATAAAGCGGCCCTTATTAATATATTATTAAATTAGAATTAATTTATTGGCTAGTATTTTTAAAATATTTCCTTTCGTAATCAACATTGCGTCAGAGCAGAGAAGAAAAGCCAAGTTTTTTCATGTGTTTATTTGATAATGGTTCGACGCTATCTAAGACTCAATTATTTGTTATACATTTAGTAAAGGTCTATATTATACATTTTGAGTTTTTATCAGTATTGATGTTTATGAAACTGAAAACAGGACATTTTGGCGTCCCAAAGCTTTCCTCCGGGACACCGGGACGGAGCAGCGAAAAAAGGGACAGTCCTGTCAAAACGGGACGTATGGTCACGTTAGGTATAGGCAATGATGGGTAAGCAGAGCCGGGGCAGGCAGAGACAGTAATGGCAGAGATGGCATGGGCAGAGATGGCATGGACTCAATAAATTTTTATGAATAAGGCCATAAGTTGGCAGCTATACTCAGTTATAGCGTAGTCAGTTATAAATATGGAACTACTAACCCAGATCTTTGACAAATGTTATGGATTTTGGCAAACAGTGTGATGATGAAACTTATTCATTCTGTAAAAACTTGGAATGCTTCGAGGTGGTACATTCAAACTTAGTACCTACATTCGTTCTTATCACCGTCCTTTTCGTAACTGCATAATTGAGCATAATGGGAGCGACCACCATGCTATGTGGAAGGTAGTTTTATTTTCGTAACGATTTACTTAGTTTAAATTAAATGAACCCGGCCGCGTTTAATTTAAAATATATCGCGGGGTCAGGCTATTGCATTATTAAACGTAAATATACCTAAAGGAATTTTATATAGATGTAGGTGTTATAAATATAGACTCACTACAAGAGTTTTACAAAAGCCAGATGCGTTCTAGAAATAATTACAGAGATTACGCGGGATAGCTTCGAATTGATGCACAGCGATCGGTTACCTAATCAAAATTATCTATTATGTCTTATCTGTGTTATTTTTTAATTCTACAAATGCTGAAAATTTCATACCTTGTCTAGCAAAGAGTTTTCGATTATCTGAAAATTATACATATTTAAAAAAATAAAGGTAGGAAGATTACTATGGTGTATAGTAATCTTTCAACCTTTAATTATGTAATGAAGTGTAAATTACAATCACATTTCATACCTTGTCTAGCAAAGAGTTTTGGTTTATCAGAAAATTATACATATAAAAAAAAAAATAAGGTTGGAAGATTACTATGGTGTATAGTAATCTTCCAACCTTTAATTATGTAATGAAGTGTAAGTGTACTACACTTACACTTCATTAATGAAGATTATATATATGTAATATTATATGCAGGGTTTTGTTTTTTTTTTCATTATATTTTGGCCCAAAACACAAAACTGTGATGCTACATCACATCGCAAAAATCTGCGAGCTTGCATTCCTGTAATGTTAAATCTATAGCCTCATTCATATTTTTTTTATTGAGTTGAAGAATACTTTAGTTAAAATGTATTTAGATTTTAGGCATATTTATTTTTGTTAGTTAAAAAAAAGAGTAATTTTTAAACTTATGAATCCTTAAGAAAAGCGCGGGAACTTTAGACCTAGTAGGACGTCTATTCTTTTGATTATTTTATTTAATTAGATTTTAATGGTTAGATTGTAAAAAACAATAGTGTACATAATATATATTAATAGTGTAGTTCTTATTATATAAATATATATATATTTAATAGATTAATTAGGTACTTCTTTCCAATATGGGAAAAAAGGGCTCACCCAGTAGGAAAAGAAAAAAAAAACCTGAAAAAACTGATGATATAGAACCAGAAGTGGCAGAAATGGATTCAGAGTCTATCTCAGACTCAGACTCCACAACTACAACGGAAAATATACCTAAAAAAAAATATATCAAGGATAAATATGAGGAATTTAGAATTCCCAATTACACAAGGAGGTATCCCGAACAAGGTGGTAACTTCCAATATATAGTATTCATGGAAAGCCAAGAAACTAACAAACCTATAGGCGATAGAGATATGATGTCTCTCGCCAACAACTTAAAACGATATAATAAAGGGATTCAACAATTATTAAGAATGAATAAATTTAAAATTGGTGTAATCTTTGAGCGTCCAGGATTAGCCAACGCAGCTCTAAACAACGACAAATTTTTAAACTCTTTTCAGCTAAAGGCCAGTATACCAGCCACTGCCACTGAGGTGACTGGTGTCATTCATCATGTACCTGTACACTTATCAAATGAAGAAATTTACTCCGCAATAACAAGTTCTAAAAATATAGTTTCAATAAGAAGATTTATTAAAAGAATAAAAAATGATGATGGTAATTTTGTTTCACAGCCAATGAAAACCATTTCCATGACTTTCTCCTGTCCTATCCTACCCGAAAGTGTTGACCTGAACAGTTGGCGCTTTGAAGTACATCCATACATCCCTCCTGTCAAACAATGTTTGAAATGCTTAAGGTATGGTCACATTGCTAAATTTTGTAAAAACTCAGAGAGATGCTCTATTTGCAGTGAAGCACATAACTTTAAAACATGCACAGTTCCATCGGATAAGGCTACTTGCTGTCACTGCAAAGGGCAACATATAGCTATATCTAACTTATGTCCTGTAAAAAAACAAAAAATTGAAGAAAATAGACAGAAAATAAAACCAAAATCATTCGCTGACATATTTAATAATAAAACATTTCCACCTCTACAAAAAAAAAGTCCTAGTGAACAATTTGTTTCACTACTTGGTTCAGAACAAATTTTAGATGCAATCTTACACTCAATAACTAAATTAATAACATTAAATAAAAAAGATGGTAACAACATATGTACTAAAAATATTAAACAGGTATTAATGGAAACATTAAATAACAGTAAATCAACTAACACTTTAACTCAAAATGGCTAAGTTAAACATTGTTCAATGGAACGCACAGAGTATTACTAGTAACAGATATATTTTTAATCACTTCCTCATAGAAAACAGTATACATATAGCAATACTTTGCGAAACGTGGCTTAAACCCCAACAAAATTTTACAATAAAAAATTATAATATATCTAGATTAGATTCTGGAAATGACCACAATGGTGTGGCGATCTTAGTTCATAATAGCATACAATTCAAACAATTACATACATTTTATGATGATTCTATACAAAATATTGCAATAAGTATAAATTTTAATAACCAAGATATTTCCATAGTTAGTTTCTATAGTCCTAGAAATAGTTCTCCAAATCTTACACAAACCAAATTGAATAAGTTAATTAAAAGTATTCCTAAACCACTGCTTCTTGCAGGTGATTTCAATGGATATCACACAGCCTGGGGGTGCAGTTCTATAGATACCCGTGGACAAATTATTCTTGAATCCATTGATGATAATAACTTAATTCTTCTTAATAATGGTGATAAGACTACTGTAGGCACCGATAAGTGGCAAAGAAACGCACTCGATCTGACCATAGTTTCACCTTCATTATCCCTATCTTGTGATTGGTCAGTCTTTGATGACCCTCTTGGTAGTTACCACCTACCTGTAATAACAAAAATAAATGTAAATAATAGACCTACTTTTTCTGCCTCAATAAATCTTCCTACTTATCATAACTTTATTCATGTTAATTGGGATTCTTATACAAAACATGTAGAAAATGCCTTACAAACATTTATTATTAACAAGTTGAACCCATTAGAAACCTATACAGAATTAATTAAACTTTTAAATCACTCTATTAATAAATCAATTCCAACAATAATAAAAAATAAAAGTTCATCCAACAAAAATAGAAAAATCCCTCTTCCTTGGTGGAATATTAAATGTACTGAAGCTGTGGAAAATTCAAAAAAAGCTTATATTTTGTTTAAAAATTACCCCACTCAAACCAACTTTATTAATTTTAAAAAGCTTCAAAGTACTAAGAAAATTATTTTAAAAATTGAAAAAGAAAAATCTTGGGAATCATTTTGTCACAATTTCAATAGGACAACTCCGATAAGTAGGATATGGAAAACAGTCAAAAAATTCAATAAATCATTTATACCAAATAACAATAAAGACATATCATTTTTATCCACATTTTTAAAAAAATATACATCAGATACCGTCGAACAACCTTACATTTTTCAAAAATCTTTAAATAATTGCAATTACTTAACCAAAAAATTCACTTTTCAAGAATTTACTGCAGCTTTAACTTCAAGAAGAGACACAGCTTTTGGTCTCGACGGTATTCCATACAAAATGTTAAAAAAATTAAGCATTAACTCAAAGATTACAGTATTAAAAGTTATTAATTTGTTGTGGTTACAATGACAATGTGCTATTCCTCAAGATTGGAAAAAAGATTGCTTAGTTCCTATTTTAAAACCAAACAAAGATAAAAATATTGCAGACTCATATAGACCAATAGCTTTAACTTCCTGTATTGGTAAAGTAATGGAACAATTGATAAAGCAAAGGTTAGAATTCTATATTGAAAGCCATAAACTCTTACCTCCGAATCAATTTGGCTTTCGCCGGGGCACGTCATCCATAGAAAGCATCATACATCTCCAAACAGATATTTCAAATGCATTTCTCAACGGCAACATACTTGTCGGCGTTTCTTTGACATTGTTGGTGCCTTCAATAATGTCAATCATCATATTTTAGCATCAGAACTTGAAAATCTAAATATACCCGAAATGTACATAAAATGGATTTTTAATTTTATTCACAATAGGGAAGTATACGTTAAATATAATAACAAACTCTTTGGCTCACGTTTTTGTAGTCAAGGTGGAATATTAAGTCCACTTTTGTATATTTTGTATATAAATAGGCTTAACAATATTTTAGGATCTAGTGTTGTCAACTTGCAATTCGCTGATGATTTGCTAATCTATGGTTCCGGTAAAGACATAAACACTGTTACCAACATTATAAATATATCACTTAAAAAGTTAAACGTGTATTTTAATTATTTAAATCTAGATGTAAGTACTAATAAAACAAAAGCTATGATCTTTAGTAAAATAGCAAAAACAACAACAATAGTTTATAATAATGTCCCAATTCCTGTAACTAATGAAATTAAGTTCTTAGGTATAATATTTACACATAATCTCTCATGGAAAAAATATATTGACTATATTATTGGAAAAGCTTCTAAAGCTTTTAATGTAATAAAATGCCTTTATAAAACGGACCCTAAAATTTTATTAATGTTGTATAAATCCATAGTTAGAAGCCATTTCGAATACGGTTTTATGTGTTTTGGTTCTGATCTAAAATATATTCATAAATTAAATGTCTTACAAAATAAAAACTTAAGAATAATAACTGGTGCTATGAAAACCACTCCTATAAATTCATTACAGGTTGAATGTAATATACCTCCATTATCTATTCGATTTAAATATTTAAAATATAGATTTTTGTTAAAATTATTCTCTATACGCCATCATACACTTCTAAATAAAATTAAAATAATGCATACATCATTTTCAACACACTCTATAGCCGCAACACCCTACATTTTTCACGACCTTGCATATATGTTAGCGATTGATGAAGAATATTTGATAAATAAAACTGAAAATACATGGCCCTGTTACTTAGATTCCTATGAAAGTAAATTCTGTAATATGGATATATGTATAAATTCTAATTTTAAGTATAAAGAAGAAGTATATGAGGCACTGAGCCAATATCCTAATCACCAATGTATATATACTGATGGTTCTAAAAGTAGCTCTGGTACATCAATGGCATATTACGTAGCTTCAACTAAAACAGGAAGAGGATTTCGATTACCTCCAGAATTCAGTATTTTCTCTGCTGAAGCCTTAGCTATCTTATTTGCAATTAAATACATTAAAGATCATAGCAATGACCCAAATAATCAAGATCATAACTGGATAATAGTGACGGATAGTATGAGTGTTCTAAAAGCTCTTCAAAACAATAGACTAGAAATTAAAACAAATTACCTTGTACATAAAATCAAACAGTTATGTATAGATTTATTACATATCAATATCTCCATAACTCTAATGTGGACACCATCTCATATTGGTGTAGATGGCAATGAAAATGCAGATTATCTGGCGAAAATTATATTAGACAGTGGCAGTGGTGTAGAAATAAAAGTAGCGGTACCTTACACAGATTTGTTACAACAAATAAAATTAAAATTTCTAGAAGATTAGAATGTTAATTGGCATGAAATTTTAAAAACAAAAGGCACCTGGTATGCTAAAATAAACAATAGTCTTCAAACAATCCCATGGTTCACAAAATCAAAACAGTATAGAAATCGGAAATTCTATACAATCTTGACCCGCTTAAGACTCGGACATTGCCTTTTCAATAATCACTTACACAGAATGAATATAATAGAATCACCATTATGTTATGAATGCAATAGAAATGACTTTCAAACCCTCGATCACATATTTTTTGAATGCACAGCTTACAACATCCAAAGAATAATTTTAATTGACAAACTACTTCATATATACAAGAAACCTCAACTTATCCCGCGCGCCATTGAAGATCTATTGAAAAATTATGAAACATACATACCTATTTATGAATACATAATAACAACCGTAAATAAAATATGATGTATTTAAAAATATATCATACCTACACAATATTTAAAAAAAAACTGTATAATATGTATATAAGTAAAAAACAAAAAAAAAGGATAACATAAGTGAATTGAAAAGTTAAAGAAAGAAGACCAATGAGAGAGTATAAAGATATAATGATAATTACCCTAATGACCTACACGAGATTGAAAGAAGACATGGCTTTTAGCCTTACTTATTAAAAGCACGGATATGACAAGAAAGAAAGACATGGCTATCAGCCCTAAAAACATTAACAAACATGACAATGAATATTGAAGACTTGGCTACGGCCTTACTAGTTATAATTACCGGAAATGAAATCAGACTAGGCTGTATGGTTGAAAAATCTTTGCCTTTCCAATTGTGGAAAAACAAAAAAAAAAAAAAAATTATGAATCCTTAAAGTGTTCAGGCAACAATATTTACAAAATATTGTTGCCTGAAGACGCCTTAATAAGGCGAAATATAGCAAAAGTATTATTATTATATTGTGTTTTATTTATGTATCTTATTGAACGACCTATGAAAAATAATTAAGCAGCTGCTGCAAATGAAAATATATAATTTAAATAAAGTGTTCTTTAAGGACTCATGATGACTTTAAGGATGGTATGAATCTACACCGAACAAGTAGCTCACGATGTTTGGATAGACCCAATAACTCATCTATATATAGTTTCACAATTGGTATAACAGGGATCGACAGCTTAACGTGCTCTTCGAGGCACTATAGTGGTGTTGTTAAACAAATGTACATATTTTTTTGATTAAAAAAGTCATTGGTGCACACCGGGGTTTGAACCAGGGACTTATGTGTTTTTAAGTATAAGGTCTAACCAACTCGGCCACCACGTATATAAAAACAGTCGTAACAAGTGGATTAAATAAGTAGATTAACTGGAAATATTTTATATGTAAAATTAATCAAAATAATAAGTATCAATTTTAATTACAGATTAGTTGACACAGGGTCAAGAAGTGTTGACGCATGCGCCTGAACTTTGCCGTTCGCTTCGTTCTGTAGCTTCTTTAGTTGGGTACTTGGTTCTCGTCCTCGCAGTCGCTGCGTTCTGGAATGCTACACTTTCAGGTTGCACGCTTGTGTTGCGAGAAACTTTTTTAAAACTGAAAGCCTGTGAAAGTGTTAAGATTGTATTAATTGTAATTGTGTGATTGTAATTTACAAAAAAAATATTAGTGTCGTGCAAAATGTCGTGGAGACTTGTTGCTGTTTTTGCGGCTGTTTTAATATCTTCAGGTAAGTTAATCTTTTAATATTAACATTATTAATAGTTTATGAAATAACAATTAAAAATTCTCGATATTGGTGTGCATGTATGAAAAAAGTTATGACCGTAGAATAGGCAGAGATGGAATATGTAGAGATAGACATTGGGTTAAGATAATTAGGTATGTAATTAAATATAAGGTATTCTGAAAGTAATTAATCGACGCTTCGGTAGTCTAGTGGTTGCGCCTTTGACGTTGTATCCGAAGGTCATGGGTTCCATTCCCACGCATAGCAAAAAAATATTAATACGTTTTTCTGTACAGTTTGTCATGGTCTGGATTCTTCTCTAATAATAAACTAGTAATGTTCAAATGACCAATTTGTATGGGGAAGCCAACATTTTTTTTCATTTGCGACACATGATTCCATGGGAAAAGGTGTTCGATTTGATCAGCAAAACCTCATATTAGCTCAAAGTACATCTATTCAAATTCACCTTGTATATAATATTAATTACTTTTAAATTTAATATAAATTAAATTTCATAAAAATAATAATATATTGCCTTGAGTTTAAACCGAACTAATATAGGTATATAAATACAAATCAGTATTTAATAAATTAATAGTGTTCTATTAGTTTAAACTTTTTGAACTTGAATTTGGAATACTTATCTGTCATCAGTAAGGACACATCAACTCGGGCCAACGTTAGTATAATTGATAGGTCAGCCGGTGTGTCAATTATAGTAAATGCTACCAATACATGTGTACCAACTTAGAGCAACGCGGCACCGCGGCACCGTACCAGTATTTTTTTATTTTATTTGTTTTTATTTGAGCACGGCATGTGACTTTGTATCTACCTGCTACCAGACCTACAAAGTCTATGTATGGAGTCAATCAATAATTGTTCTTAAACGACATTGATTGCCCCCACTATGGCGGCTAAATGATGCGATTCCGAAATGTGCGGCGACGAATGTCTTTACGGTATACATATTTTAATATACTCGTTGCCTTATCTAAACCCTGAAAGGAGACTACCATCTCGACAAGAAATCGATGCAGTAATCTCCTAAAAACCGGTGAACCCACAGACTAAAACCGAAGCATGACTAGGTCACTTGATGGTTTTGGCAACTGTATGGATGTAATGATTCCAATTTTTATGTTTTACCACCTCTATAGACTAGTTGGCAACCAACTATTTTACTAATAGCATTAGCAACTCGTAGCATTTGACGTTATATCCGGAGATCGTGGGTTCGATTCCCACCCATGGCAAAACAATATTAGTAGGTACGTTAGTCTTGCCATATTCAATAGGCCTATTACGCGCACAAAGCTAAGCCAAACTTTAATCGATATGATGCAATTCTGACGTAATGCTAACCCGGTGACACTGAAAATTGCCAGACTGCCATGTATTTTTTGTTTAAGTATGTCATTTAGGTTAAAGTTTAGCATAACGATGTCCGGCGTAATATGGCGTATATGGCCACGGATATGGCGGAAACGATCACGTTTGCTATTTCGTTAAAAAAAAACGTATAATTTATCGCTATTCCATCATAGATAGTTTTGAATGAGTGCGAGCGAGCAAAGTGTAAAGACATTAAATTTTTTTTTTTTTTTTAATATTTAATAGAAATGTCATAAAACTTATATTAAGTAGATATTTAACTTTAATAATTCTTAAGAAGCAGCGTCTTATTAATTAGGTGCTTGATGGAATTAAAATAAAATTACGTACATTTCCTTAGAACTTATAATTAGTTTTCTTATTCAAAAGATCTTTGTTTAATGTTAATCTCCCTACATCTCTGATACAAATAAAATTCAACGTCTGCCTGTTTGTGTGCTTTAATCCTAGAATCATTTAAACCGACTTTTATAATTTTAAAATTATAACATACCAATCTTATGTTCTTTGACCAAGTCACAATTTTCAATTTATTTACTTTAATAGATACGTACTCGCTTAGGAAAATTGTTCCATCGCGATCGGTCCAATGGGAAAAGTTGTTGTTACCATAATAATTTAAATTATCAAAGGGAAAAGTTGTTCGATTTGATCAATAGAAATAAAATAAAAATCATAATTGCCAAAAAAATCTACAAAATCTATTATTATTAGAATCTCATATTAGCCCAATTTTGGTACCCATTCTTTCAAAGTCTCAAATATACTAGTATGATTAAAATTTGTGTAATATTATGTGTTTTCAGATTTTAATTAATATACTATATATAAATATAAACTTTGATTGACTGTCTGCATAGTCTAGTGGTTACGCCGTTGGAGTTGTATGCGAAGGTCTGGGTTCGATTCTCACTCATGGCAAAAGATATTAGTACATTTTTCTATACTGCTTGCTATGGTCTGGGTGTTTATCTATAGGTACTAATATCATAAATCTAAATAATTTCTGATTTTCCTTGAACTAATCTCAGAAATTACCAGTTTGAAAAAAATGTTAGGTAAGTGTTTGTAATTGCTATTTATAGCACAATTATTAAATAAAGAATAAGAAGAAAACAGAAAGAATGCAAAGTGAAACCATAGTGGTTCATCTAGTAAAATATAATACGTATTAGTATAGTTGATTCTGGTACACATATATAATATATTTGATAATAATATTATGTAAGATCTCACATAATATTATTATTAATTACGTATCGGAGTTAATTCCTATGAACTCTTTTAAGATCAAAACTAAAGAAAGTTATACAATAACTTTTGACATTAACTTTTTAATAAGCCAGAAACTACTTTAGCGTCCGCAACGTTATAAGATACAAGGTTTCCTAAGCGTCTTAGGCATTACAGTTGGCTGGAGTTAGTGGTTTGATGTGATGGCCATTTGACGGGTATGTCAAAACTATTCCAATAATATTGTTAACTGCTTTTGAATAACTTGTTGTTTGAACCAAGGATGCTGGATTGATTAATTTATACGATTCGCTTAGCAGTAAATCTTCATATCTGGCGTACCTATTAGTGTAGAACTAGGGTAATTTGTTAGCTTCTTTTTAGAATATGATCAAAACTCTTTCTATTCTGTAAACTTTCGATTTGAAAAGATTTGATTAAATAATAACTTTTTTAGGTGGGAGGAAAGTCTCTATAACTTCGTTAGGCCGACCGACCGGTCTTGTTACCACCCCCCATACAGATGCAAAAACCAAGTGACCTAGTCATGTTTCAGTTTTAGTCTGTGGGTTCACCGGTTTTCAGGAGACTACTGCATAGATTTCTTGTCGAAGTGGTAGTCTCCTTTCAGGGTGCGGTTACGAAATGGGTAGTTGAATTGACGAGAAGACAGCAATCTCTTAATGCAATTCGTCATTGTCGCTCCCTATTTTGTAATCGCATCATTTAGCCGGCATAGTAAGAGCGATCAATATTGTTTAAGAACAATTATTGATTGACCCCATTTATAGACTTTGTAGGACTGCTTACCACCAGGTAGATACAAAGTCACATGTCGTGCTCCAATAAAAAAAATTAAAAAACTGTATTTCAGATTTTATCTTAAAATCTTATTTTAATCTTGTAAATCTACACCTCCACTTTAAAAAAATATAGCTTCAAAAGTTGTTTTTAATTTTTTAAGGTTTTAAACGCTTGAGATTGCTGAAGTTCATTTTCTGGCTTTCTTAATTCTTGTGTCATATACAGGGTGAATTTGAAAGGATGTACTTTGTTGGGCTAATATTTGCGGCACATGGTTCAATGGGAAAAGTTATTCGTATTGATTGGTAGAACCGCATATTAGCCCAAAGTACATCCTTTTTAAGTCACTATGTATATATATACTCTTTCAAAGTAAACCTTTACTGTCATAAAAACTGAAGTATAAAAAATGTTACAAAGCGCAAAATGTATTTTTTACTTAAATAATAGGTATATTATTTAGTGTCGGATAATATATATTTTACTATTGTTATATTTCTTAATGTTTAAATAAAAATAAATATTATAATAAATACCATCACAGGTACCTGGAGGGATTAACCCGTCCTCATTTCGCCGATGGTATTCGGAGGCAACACCTAACAAGTGGCGAGCTTGTTGCGGTGTTTATGATGAAATAGCCTCGTTGTATAAAGCGGTCACCCATCCCAGGCATTTAGTGTTTAAATACATTAATTTTAATACATTAAAATCAAATTGATATCAACACACACAACATGATTTTTATAAATAATTTTATAAGTGAGTACTCTTAACAATTATAATGTCAATAATTACAATAAATTTATGATTAAGATTATCATTCATAATTGGTATTATTCATATTAATAATAAATATAATTTATAAAATTTTATATAAGTATATGAATAATATTATTATCATTGTCATGTCCATTATTATCATCATTACCAAAATCATAATCATATTCATTTTCATTAAAATAATACTAGACATTATTATCATTACCATAATTATTTAAATTATCATAAACTATTATAAGTTGGGTATTAACAGTATTCTTGTAGATATTCTTCCACTTTATAAAATGCTTTCTTAATAAAATTTTTATAGCGCGATGTTTAAATGTATTTAGGTCTTCCAAATTCTTAAGTTATTTGGTAATTTATTATACATTTTTGGTGCCATTTCGATAATGCTTTTACTTAATAGCGATGTACTTTGTTGAGCTGGACAAATTTTATCTTTATATCTAATCGACTTCACTTAATATGTATTATATTTACTGGTACACATAGGACAAGCCTAGAGCTTAGTTTGTGACCAGATACAATATGTGTAAATTGTCCTGCATATTATTATTTTTATTATTTGAAAATAATATAATAGGATATTGTGTGGCTTTTGGTAAGTCATTGAAATAAATTAATTAAAGAAGAGGGCCTAGCACATTACCTTGTGGGACCCCTTTATTTAAACATTTTAAATCTGATGAACTATTTGCCTTCTACCCGTCAAATATGATTTCATAAATATTGTAGCTTGTAATGTACCAGTATATTTGTTTATTTAGATGAACAGAACATTTAGTAGCACCTACTCTGAGTGTTTAGTGTGTACTGCCCAAGCGTTTATGAATGGGTGAATTAAATTCATTTTGTATAACGACGCAGCTAATTGGTGACGTGGTCAGCTGCTATGTGACGGGAAGCACTCTCATGCTTTCTCTTTCTAAATATCTTTACTTATCGTATATTACTTATTTATCTGTATATTATTATTTATTATTATATAAATGAATTGCCGTTAGTTAGTCTCGCTAGAACTAAAAATATATAATAAAAGTCGGTCGATTGAATATTTATTATTTTATTTTGTTAGCTTTAATACAGCGGTGGTTTAAAAGGAAAAATAATAGAGAAAATCTATAAAATAATATAAAGTAAAATTGTATGTTAAATGACGGTACACTTCGCAATTGTTTATTTTGATGTGACATCTGTCACTATTTTTGTTTTTTCAATTCTTCCACCAGTCTGTCCTCATCTTAGTAGGTGATGCGAAGTTTATCGGGTTAGATAATAGTATACAGGGTGATTTTGACTATGGATGTTGGATTTCATCAGCAGAATCTCATATTAGCCCAGAGTATATCCTTTCAAAGTCATTCTGTATAAGAATACTAATAGTCCTGTCTGTCACACTTCTGTATATTTTGTAATTTGGTAATAACTTCCTGTGAATATGCTGTTGGCATATTTTGTTAAAAACGGTTTTCTGTTAATATCTGTAATAAAATGTAAATTGTCTACATATTATTATTATATTATTACTTTCTATTTATATCTATATAAGTATAAGTAAGTAGTAAACAGTTCTTTTATTTACATTATTTTTCCAAAAAAGTATTGAAAAAAGAGATTTTTTTTTTTTTTTTTCGGTTTGTTCTTTTGACCGCGCATCACTCAAAAGTCACTCATTATATTTAAAATCTAATTACTGAAAGATAAAAAAATTAATTGGGAGTAACATTTAGCATTTTTGGTAAGAAATACGGTTCAAAATCTTAAATCAAGTAGGCCGCCGCGGCTCAATATTACACTAGGTATTATTTTGATTGAAAAATATTTGGACCCATTATAAAAAAATATAATTCCACATCTTTTTAGTAAAAGATATGTATTTTTATTTGGCATAATTTGACGTAGTAGTCTACGATTTACCCTTCTTATTTTTTTTAAATAAAATGAATTTCCAGGCACGTTAATATCTCGCTAACCGAGACGCGATGTAACTACGAATTGTTCATTGAAAATAATGTATTTTACATTTGTTTTTAAATTTTAATTGTGTTCGAAGTAAGGGGTGTAAGCTATAGCTTAGAATATTAGAATAAAGGCAACTTTAGACTCAATAAATATATCACTGCTATAAACTTTAGAGCATCTATTGCAAAGTACATTTAAAAGTGATTGCAAAGAAATAGTTTCACAATAAAGTTTGAAGTTACAAAATATCTTTCCGAAAGCAGCTCCAAGCAAAATATACGATTGTTAAGTAAGCGAAATGTGAAAATGATAGAGACGAATGGCGCTCGACAGTTTATGCATAATAGAATCACTTTCTTACTGTAATACTCGTTTAACATGTTTTTTTTATTCTTATAAGTAGGTTCTGGGTAAAAATATATTCTGCACAGAATTTTTTTTATTACTTTTATTGATTGCAATGACTTTGTAAGCAAACTTCAACTAGAAGTGAAGTGAGGAGTGAATGTGCCTGGTTGGCTCAGTGGTTGGTTACCTTGCAGCGAAAGCAAAGGTCGTGGGTTCGAGGAAACCCACTACGAATTTTTATATTCAAATTTTATCTTTATATTTAAAATATAACTGTAATTTTCTGTATTTTAATAAAAATATATATACTTAAATAAAAATTAAACAAACTTAAAAAGAAATATAAACAGGATTATAATGCGCCACCTAATTTTTTAAAATATTTTTAATATGAGACAATAGGCGTAGTTGCCTAAGACACTAGCGGCGTTACCCCGTTGGATAATTCTTATGCGCTGATCCTCTAAACGAGGTGCCTACTCCTTGCGCAGATTATGGATAAAATCGTTAGGACCACCGATTACAGTAAGCTATTACAATTTTTAAAATTAGCCGCCTCTATTTATCTCTACAATTCAATACCCTTGATCACTATCATAAAAAACTTTTTTTTGTTAATAAAATTATAGCTTTATGATTGGTTACATTATGTTTTGAATTAGGTACCTACTGTAAAAAAATGGCCCCGTTTTGCGCCCCTAAAATCTGTCGCCGTAGGCTCCAGCCTACTCAGCTTGCTGGCAAATCCGCCACTACCACGGACCCATCGCTCAATTAAGTTTTTTTCTTTTATATACTTGTTTTATTTTATTGGAACACGGCATGTGCCTTTGTATCTACCTGGTTGTAATCAGACCTACAAAGTTCATGAATGGGATCGAATACAATGTATTGATTTACTATCGATGTTTGTTGTTTTAAATAACAATGATGCGCTTGCATTACGAGTCTATTTCAATATCCTCAATGTTTTATCGTCAATTCCGTTGTTTTCGTAACCGCACCTTGAAAAGGAGACTACCATTTCAACAAAAAATCAAAGTAGAATAAAACTGAAACATAACTATGTCACTTGACGGTCTTTGCATCTGTATGGACGGTGGTAACAAAACCGGTAACATGTATTTTTTTTCATGTAAAACACATGAAAAAAATTTTCGTCTTCACATACAAAAACCCCTAAAATAATTTACAACAACGCACCATCCTCAATAACCCACAGTCGAGATCATGTCCAGGCCCAATAATTCAATTAATCACGCTTATAGGCTGTATAATGTAAGCTTTCATAGCCTAACGACCCAATCAGCCCACAGTTATTGTTTGAGGCCCTCTGTCGGACCCTTGTGGAAATGACTCCTTAGGGTAAGCAGCCAGTCAATAGACCCTTTTGTCAACAGATATTGCCGCTGACCCGAGATTACCTACCTTAATATCACTTCTCTGTTAATCACATTTGAGTGATTAATTAATATATTGGCTGACTGGTTAAGTACGCCGATTAGATAGAAAATTAGACCTAATTTCGTTATGTCGGTTTTAGGTACCACAGATTCATTGTCATTACCGAAAGAAAAGCTTTCCAGCCAATTTAAAATAAACTGTCAAATAAAAATATTATTTATTTAAATAAGCAATTAATCTAAATAATACTTAAATATATCTAATAAATTGAAACTAATCCTAATAAAATAAAAATAAAAAACTACCTATAAATAAAAAATATCCTCTAAAGACGTCCCATCAGAAATAGTCCCATAAGGACACTGGCAACATTTCCTCTCTGTATAGCGTATAGCGATGCTAATACGTTAGCAGAAATAATTGCCAGCCTTCTTGTCTCCAGACTTTTCCGTCAGCCGCTTGGATAACTCCCTGGCCAGGCGCTTGGCTGAGGGTCCCCATGGCCCCATCGTCTCCACCCCAAACGGCGCGTAACCAATACTGAGATTGGCGTATTTACGCAGCTTAAGGTTCTCAGCGGAAACGGCCGCAACTTCCCGCGCTGGATGAGGCCTTCATGCTCTACCATGGGTTTTCACATTGTACAAACGTAACGTATTCATTTACGTATACGTGAGCAACAACCAATAAATTCGCTTTATTCAATCCTGTTACCAAAAATAAAGCGATCCTATTGGTTGTTGCTCACGTATTCGTTGTTGAAACGTAACGTATGAATATGTTACGTTTCTACAATGCGCAAACCCATGGTAGAGTCCCTGTATGTTAGATGGAGCTAATGCTAAGTCAAATTGAATGCCCGTTTCGTAATTACAGCCTTACAAGAGACTACCATCTCGACAAGAAATCGAAGCAGTAGTCTCCTGAAAACCGGTAAAGCCACAGTCTTAAACATACACATAATAAACGTACACACAAGGCTTTCAGGGTGTGCTTACCAAAGGGCAGTTGATTAGATCGCGTAATGTATTTTTTTCTTGTTTATTTCGTAACGCCATCATTTAACCGATTAATAAAAACGATCAATCTATAAGTTTATTGAAAAGAAAGAAAGAAAAGCTTTATTTGCCACTAAGCACTCATATACAATTTACAAAAAAAAAAACTTACTAACTAAACACAGTAGGTATATTGGGATAGGTACGTTGCATAGCGACAAATAGGCACAGACTGACCATAATCATAGATATCTGTGCTCCAATAAAACAAAATGCAAATTTTGTCTTTTAAGTTTGATGTCCAATTTTTTTATTGGAGCACGGCATGTGACTTTGTATGTACCTCATGGTAAGCAAAGCTATTAAGTCCAAGAATGTTGTTCAATACATTGTTGTTTAACAATATTGATTCCACTATATGCCGGCTAAATAGTATAGTTACGAAACGGGCGGCGACAAAAACGTACTTGCATTACGAGTGAGGAGTGTTATATCCTTACTGCTCTATCAGTCAAATCAATCGCCCGTTTCGTAACCGTAACATGAAAGGAGATTACCACTTCAATAAGAAATCGGTGTTGTAGTCTCCGGAAAAACGGTGAAGCCATGGACTAAAACCGAATCATGACTAGGTTGATTAATCAGAACCTTGATTTGGTGTTTAGTTTGCTGGCCTCTGTACTAGCAATAAAACAAGCTTATAACATATTATCACCGTATTAATTTAGTCAAATATTCGGTCATAATTTGATTAACTCGGGTCACAGTTCAAATGACCGCATTCTGAATTATAAATAACATTTGAAGTGGTGACAGATTCATTTTTGGAACACCGCTGTGGTTCTATATTTAAATTATAATTAATCTATATTATTATTAGAGAATAGATTTGATTGTTTGTTTGCTCCGGATAAACTCAAAAACTACTGAACCGATTTATAAAAAAATCTATAATAGAAAGCGACTAAAAGAGTCGTATTTTAATTTTCATACTTTTAAATTAAACGGAGGGGGAAGCCGCCGGGCTAGTTTATTATATACCTACCGCATTTAGCCGGATTGGTGGAAGCGATTAATACTGTTAACAACTATGTATTAATCGACCCCATTCGTGGACTTTGTAGGTCTGCTTACCACCAGGTAGATACAAAGTCACATGCCGTGCTCCAATATCCAATAAAAAAAATATAGCTGTGTATCGCGGTTTCCTAACCTGCCATTTAAATTTAAATAAATCGGTTCGTAAATAACTAATTTAATCATAGAATAATTTTAATAATTGTTCTAGAAACTGTGCGTATGTTTCTAAAAACACTTTGTAATTTCAGAATAAAAAGAAATATTTTATTGACAAATACATTTCCCTGATAAAATTACATTATCGTAGAGTAAACAAAAACGAAGGAATTGTTGATAAAGCAATCCATCGCTTCGGCCTTGCGCCTTTATAATTAAATTCTCAACAACTCGGGTTCAATTGTTTCGAGAAGACACCTTCAAATATAAATAGGAAATTCGGGAAGATACACCTACCTACATCGTCGAAAGTTTTTTGAAACTATAGCCAAATGTATTATAGATAAACGAATTTACTATGATATTAATTATCAAATCAATACTATATTCCCCGTGGTCGAAATTGTGCTTAAATCGAATACAGTCAAATACATTTACGGAAAAATCTTTGTAATTTAAATATATAAAAATAAAAATGTTATAAAAATATTACAACGTTTAGAATGGGTCATTTTAAATGAGGAGCCATATTAAAAAAAAAAAGAATTTTAATGTAAAACAAACCATAATACCCTTTGTAACAATAAAAATATCGATAAAAAATGGAGGTAATCTTTGGGATTTTTTAAATATTTTGATTCAATTATATAAAGATATCTAGTTTCAGAGGCTCTATATATATATATATATATATCTACCATGAGTTATTCCTTCGTATTAAGGCTTAAACAGCTTCCAATGTATTACTATAGAAATAATAAATAATTCAAAAGTAAAAAAAAATACGCTTTTTTTATTTTGTTTAAATAACTTAAATATCCAAAGG
Source organism: Monopis laevigella (assembly GCA_947458855.1). Lineage (NCBI taxonomy): Eukaryota > Metazoa > Arthropoda > Insecta > Lepidoptera > Tineidae > Monopis > Monopis laevigella. The sequence continues at coordinate 8,011,289 of OX381587.1, read as the reverse complement.
TTTTTAGGTGGGAGGAAGGTCTCTATAACTTCGTTAGGCCGACCGACCGGTCTCGTCACCACCGCCCATACAGATGCAAAAACCGTCAAATACCTAGTCATATTTCGGTTTTAGTCTGTGGGTTCCCCGGTTTTCAGGGGACTACTGCATTGATTTTGTCGAGGTGGTAGTCTCCTTCCAGGGTGCGAATACGAAATGGGTAGTTGAATTGACTATAAGGCAGCGAGTATATTAAAATATACTCGTAATGCAATTCGTCATTGTCGCCCCCCATTTCGTAATCGCATCATTTAGCTGGCATAGTGGGAGCGATGAATATTGTTTAAGAACAATTATTGATTGACCCCATTCATGGACTTCGTAGGTCTGCTTACCACCTAGATACAAGGTCACATGTCGTGCTCCAATAAAAAAAAAAGTAAATTATATATTGGAAACAATACAATTGGGTTCCTGGAGACCCGAGATACATGCTTATGCTTAATTTGGGCTCCAGTCTCACATGGATTCTGTATTATTTAATTGTATTGAGATTTTTGTAATGAGAATATAAATAACTATTATTATTATTAATAAAAATACAATAAAATTTATATACGTAGTGACCTTGGACTTAAAAACGCTTAGGTCCCTGGTTCAAATCCCGGTGTGTACCAATGAGTTTTTAATTAAAAAAAACATGTACATTTGTTTGACAACACCACCGGTTTCACTATATCAACTTGTGAAACTGTTTATAGATGGGTTATTAAGTCTATTCAAAACATCGCGACGAGCTAGCCACTTGTTCGGTGTAGACTCATACCATCGGCTACGACGAGGTGGGATTACCCCTCCGCTGGGTACCCTGGGGCTGTCTAGGCGGTCTCGGGCGCCGTAAGGCACCCGTGATGCTATGATTAATACAAAAAAAAACTGATGCCAAATTACTAAATACAATATTTTATTAAATTTAGTTATTTGACATTAGTTCCCATCTTAACGTAACGTTAATACGTAATAAACCAACAATAAATACAAATACAAAAAGATTTATTATCTCTCATTGAAAAAAGGGTTGGGACACTCCTAGTAAGTGTCCGAACCAAAAATAAAGAAGACCTATTGTTGGATCCCCACTTAACGTTACGTTAAACTGCTGGTAGATCTGGACATTTTTCAGGAATTACTAGAGATCGTTACCTAACCATAAAAGTAGTAGAAAGTTTAAGAGGGCGTTTATGTAGATCGTAAAGACATTACATAGAATTTTCATCCTAGGGCAGATGTTACACTGATCGTGACGCCATCTGGCGGAGGGTTCTATTGAACTTTTTATTACAACGCGATCGGCCTGTATTGCCACAATCTTTATCCGATGTTTTTTTTATCATAAAAATGGCTTAGCTATTCATATAAAACTTTTACACTGTTCCTTACATTATCTTTTTTATATTACTTAACCTGTAGAAAGGTTTTATTTAAATTCAACTTTTTAAAAGTTTTTGTAATGTGATTATGTAATAAATTATTTTGTTTTGTTACGCAATAAATAAAAACGATAAAATTGCAATGAAAATAATATCTGGAGTGTGGAATATGAACCGACGATCTTCATTTTCGCGGCAGGGTACTCAAACGCTGAGCCATACATGTTCAAGTGACCCTTCACAAAAATTGTTATAATAAACCAAAATCAGTTTTAGTCTGTAGGTATGTTCACCGGTTTTCGGGAGCCTATTGCCAAGGTGGTAGACTCCTTTCAGGGTGAGGGCGCTAATTTAACAATAAAGCAGCGAGGATAATAAAGATGTTGCAAATAAAAAAAACTGTATTGCGTTTGTGTAGCATAGTGGGAGCGATCAATATTGTTCAGACCGATTTATGGACTTATAGATCTGCTTACCACCATAAGATAGAAAATAAAGTCACATGCCACGCCCAATATAAAGATATATATATTATAATATCACTACAATATAATGATTATATAAAAAAATATACACGGTGGCCGTGTTAGTTAGATTACTTAATTAGACTTATACTTAAAAACACTTAATTAGGTCCCTGGTTCAAACTCCGATGTGTACCTATAAGTTTTTAATCTAAAAATTGATATACATTTGTTTAACAACACTATTATAGTGCCTTGGAGAGCACGTTAAGCTGTCGGTCCAAATTTTACTATAACAATTTGTGAAACTGTTTATAGAGAAGTTATTTAGTCTATCCATCCACTAGCTAGCCACTAGTTCAGTGTAGACTATTACCATCAGTTACGACAAGGTGGGATTAAAAACCCTTCCGCTGGGTACTGAGGCTGTCTGGGCGGTCTCGGGCGCCGTAAGGCACCCGTGATGATATATTTATATTTATTTATAACTAGCTGACACGCCCAACGTCTTTTGCGTAACTTTAAGCGTTTACGCAGCGCACGCAACGGAAGCTCTCTAAAATTTCCCCGTTTTTCCAACATTTTTCACTGACGCTCCGCCCCTATCGTAGCGTGTTATATAGTCTATATAACCTTCGTCGAATGGGCTGTCTAGTACTAAAAGATTTTTTTAAAATCGGTTCAGTAGAACTTTTTTAAATTAGGATAATTAAAAATGTCAAAACTTAAGAATGTCAAAAGGTTTTGTTTGGCAACTTCAGACATTAATTTGAAAGCCTAAACCGTCCCAAACTTCTTATTTTTATTGTTTCTATCGACTCTATTCCCACGTAAAATGTTAAGAAGTGGATTGAATTGGATCCTAGCTTAGACAAAATAAAATTTCACTGACTGGGGTCTGCTAATGCACAGTAGTTTCACCTGGGCAGTATCAGTTATTTGGTCAGTCATTTAATAATAATTAAGAGGTAAAGTTTGGAAGGTTGTAGGGGTTAATCTCTGGAAGATTACCCCCTACAACCTCACAAACTTTACCTCTTTATAATATACTAGCTGTGCTCGCGACTTCGTCCGCGTGGAATAGTTATTTTTTTATCATATAAACTTTCATCCCCTATTTTATCCCATTGGGGGTAGAATTTATCAAAATCCTTTCTTAGCGGATGCCTACGTCATAACATCTACCTGCATGCCAAATTTCAGCCCGATCCGTCTAGTGGTTTGGGCTGTGCGTTGATAGATCACTATGTCAGTCAGTCACCTTTGAGTTATATATATTTAGATTATTCTTTAATACATATTTTTTGTGTATCTTGAACCGTTTTCACGGCGCACGCAACGGAAGGCTTCAAAGATGAAATAATTTCTCCCGTTTTTTACACATTTACCACTATATCTTTGCTCCTATTGGTTGTAGCGTGATGTTATATAGCCTATAGCCTTCCTCGATAACTGGACTATCCAACACAAAAAGAATTATTCAATTCGAACCAGTAGTTTCGGAGATTAGCGCGTTCAAACAAACAAACAAACAAACTCTTCAGCTTTATAATATTAGTATAGATAATTGAATAGATTGATAATAATTACTGCTATATTTATTTATGTAGGCAGTATACAGTAGTACAGTCTGTCTTCGTTTGCCGACCTGTCATGGCAGCATGTCGCATGGTCGCAATATTACTTTTGTTCATATTTATTAGAGTTGTGCCAGACTTTGTTTTACATAACCGTTGTTGTTTATTTAAAACAGAATCTGTATTGATTATTTTAACTATTTATTGGTGAAATATTAAAGTTACATCTCATTACATTATATCAAATACCTATTATTTTTTACCATACAATAATTTATGATTGTTCTAAAACTAATAAATATATAATAATATCATAAACTAATTAGGTTAATAATTAACGCATAATAACGATTAGTTATTTAATAAATCATTAACTTAAATTTTTTTTTTATTAAACCATTTTATTATAAATATTTTATTACGTGGTGTCCATTATACGACAGCCTCCGTCAACTAGTGGTTGCGCCTATGGCGTTGTATCCGGAGGTCGTGGGTTCAATTCCCACCCATGACAAAAAGAAATATTAGTGCGTTTTTTCTGTACAGTTTGTCATCGTATGGGTGTTTATTAAGTATGATATGTATTATATCTTTGCTTCTAGTACAAGCTTAGAGCTTAGTTTGTGACCAGAGCAATATGTGTAACTTGTTCTACATATTATATTTAAAAAAAATGTTTAGACCTCAGACTTAAAAACAGTTCAGTTCTTTAGGTCCCTAGTTTAAACAACGGTGTTTACCAATGAGTTTTTAATTTAAAAAAAAAGTACATTTGTTTGACAATACAATACGGTTCCATTGTCACTATTTAACTTATAGATAGGTTGTCTGATATTGAGTCTATCTACTACGATGATGAGCTGACCATTTGTTAGGTGTAGTCTCAGAAATGACTGGCCAAATAACTTAATATTGCCCAGGCATAGGCAGATCCCAGTCAGTTACAACAATTTTTATATAGCTAAGCTAGGATCCAATTCAATGCACTTCTTAACATTTTACATGAGAATAGAGTCGATAGAAACAATAAAAATAAAAAGTTTAGGACGGTGTAGGCTTTCAAATTAATGACAGAAGTTGCAAAACAAAACCCTGTGACATTCTTAAGTTTTGACATTTTTAATTAACCTAATTTAAAAATAGTTTGACTTCCTTAATATAAACAGCAATATAATAAATATTAATTTAATAATTGCGATAATAAATTAATGTAAAATGGGAAAAAATACTTTATGCTAAAAGTAGCGTTCCAGATAAAATCTGATATTATTAAATAACGAAAGAACAGCAGCTGTCAATTATTATTGGGACCAACCACCGATGTCGATGGAACCGAATAACGATGGAACCAACTCAGACAGGTGACATAATATCATGTTGTCTGAGATCGATGAGGTTGTAGACACAGTATAGAGGCGCTATCATATATATATTTTTGTCATTATCTATTTCACGAAAATAAACTAAGTAATATATATATATATCTTCACGGGTGCCTTACGGCGCCCGAGACCGTCTAGACGGCCCCAGGGTACCCAGCGGAGGGGTTTTAATCCCACCTCGTCGTAGCCGATGGTATGAGTCTACACCGAACAAGTGGCTAGCTCGTCGCGATGTTTTGAATAGACTCAATAACCCATCTATAAACAGTTTCACAAGGTGGTATAGTGAAACCGGGACCGACAGCTTAACTTGCTCTCCGAGGCACTATAGTGGTGTTGTCAAACAAATGTACATAAATTTTTTAATTAAAAATTTATTGGTACATACCGGGATTCGAACCAGGGACCTTAGTGTTTTTAAGTCCAAGGTCTAACCAACTCGGCCACCACGTATATATAAATCTAAAATTAGGTCACTTGAGGCTTCTATATCTGAAAGATAAAATAAATCTTAAGTAAAGGAAACCGATGATTCTAAAGGTCAAATTAGGCTAAAGATAAACTTATACTTATACTTTAATAAATTTAAAAGCTTTTAGGAGACTGCTGCATGGATTTCTTCTCGAGGCGGTAGTCACTGTTCACGGTGCTGTTACCAAACTGGCAGTTTGTTTAACGATAAAGCAGTAGGGAAGGCAATCGTGAATCTACGATGAATGCCAATTCGTATTTCACCGTCCATTTCGTCACCGCAAAATGAATCCCGCATAGTGGGAGCGATTCATGCTGTGAAATACCAATGATTTGACCCCATTCATGGACTTTGTCACATGACGTCCTCTGATGAAAAGTTAAATAAATAAATCTTTGTTGACATTAAATTAATACATTCTCGTATAAGTGGATTAGTTAGGTACAAGAATGGTGTGACCCTGGCCTCTTTGCTAGATTCCGATGTGTTGCAGGAGTCAGTCATAGTCCTTCATTTGATTTATTAGTAAACTATTCATAAACATTGGTTTTATTTATTGTAGTAGGTATATCTGCTGGTAGAAATAAAAAGAGCACTTTCAGAGCTCTCTCATACATTGCAAAAACTAACCTGTCAATCCAAATTCTAACAACAAAAAATCTCCTAGCAACGTACATGCATACATACATATCATCACGGGTGCCTTACGGCGCCCGAGACCGCCTAGACGGCCCCAGGGTACCCAGCAGAGGGGTATTAATCCCACCTCGTCGTAGCCGATGGTATAAGTCTACACCGAACAAGTGGCTAGCTCGTCGCGATGTTTTAAAAAGACTCAATAACCCATCTATAAACAGTTTCACAAGTTGGTATAGTGAAACCGGGACCGACAGCTTAACGTGCTCTTCGAGGCACTATAGTGGTGTTGTCACTTGTCAAACAAATGTACATATTTTTTTTAATTAAAAACTCATTGGTACACACCGGGATTCGAACCAGGGACCTAAGTGTTTTTAAGTCCAACATCTAACCAACTCGGTCACTACGTATATTTCCTAGCAACGAAAACTTATTATTAAATATATTCGACCACTTTTCAACAGTTATGTTCATGTGTACCTAAGTATTGACTACGAGTACTTGATAAAGATAAAGAGTGTTAGTGTGTATTAAGTTACCCCTCTATATAGGTATTATTAATCTCATTGTCTGAGAGAGGATCTGTGCTGACTGTATGACGTGAAGGCGCCCCGGTGTCGCGTCTGGGCGGCGTCGACGCAGCCCCTCGAAGGTTTACGAGGAAAATCTGACCTACTTCAGTTGGATAAACGCATCAATGTTGTGTTCAGATTTTTTATTCTTACTAATCCTTTTTTTAAAGATTTCCTAGGTATCTATTTTTAGTGTACTTATAAATAAAATAAATTTTATAGCAACATAAATTTTATTTATATTCGTGGTGGCCGAGTTGGTTAGACCTTGGACTTAAAAAACACTTAGATCTCTGGTTCGAATCCCGGTGTGTACCAATGAGTTTTTAATTAAAAAACTTATGTACATTTGTTTTACAACACCACTATAGTGCCTCAGAGAGCACGTTAAGCTGTCGGTCCCGGTTTCACTATACCAACTTGTGAAACTGTTGATAGATTGGTTATTGAGTCAATTCAAAACATCGTGACGAGCTAGCTACTAGCCACTTGTTCGGTGTAGACTTATACCATGGGCTACGATGAGGTGGGATTAAAACCCTTCCGCTGGGTACCCTGGGGCCGTCTAGGCGGTCGCGGGCGCCGTAAGACACCCATGATGATATCTAGGTATTTTATTAGCCCGCATAGAATGGTCGGCCATGACCCAAGATAGAATAATAAAATACCTAGTTACGCCATTTTTTAAATAATTTTATATTAAACCCAGTTTGAATTTTATTATTATAAAATTATATTCTTGCGGATTCAGAATCGAATTACTAAAATATAAGGCTTTTAGCGTTAGGTTGAGGTGGAAAAAGCTTTTAAAATAAAAGAAAATGTAACCGTGTAATGAGCGAGGCCCAATTACTCTAAGCTGTAGGCCGCTTTTCGAAATACATAGCTATTATAAATCTCTACCATGTATTATTTATTAAAGATATGCCTATTTATAAAAAAACAAACATAAAGGATATTTTATAAAGCACAGTTATTAGTATGTTATCTCAAGATTGTTAAGAGCAATTAATTGAAATAAATTATATCGACCCATATCATTACGGGTGCCTTACGAGAATACTATCTTTATGACGAAGAAGATCTGATGTGAGTTTACCTATTCTAAAAAAAGTATTTTCGGAAAAGAAATATTTTCATTACATAAATTTTATTTCATTAAAATCACCCTATATAATCAAAAGCTATACGTTTTTTTTCTTAATTAAAAACCTGACGCGAAGGAAAACGCGAAGGAAATGTTTACGGTTATGGCGCGTTTTTTATTCTAATATAAATAGCACGTACATAAAGTTGCAAGCAGGTACCAACCAGTTACCAAATATATAATATAATGTATATACCCAATAACCTACCCCCACAGATATAAGAGTCAAGTAAACTAAGTGATTATTAATGTCTACTTAAACTTAACAAATGTTAAGCTTAAGTAGACATCGAGTAATCTCCATTCTAATTTATTTATATTTGAATATTTTTTATATAACTGTCCTTATTAGTTTATGTTTATTGTTTAAATTTTCCTTGTTTTTTTATTTATTTTTATTTATTATTAAGTAGGTAGGTACTTCTAAATTATATAATTAATCGACTTACTTATTTTGATGTACTTTTAACTCATTTGTGGATTATGAAGTGTATTGTACACACATCTACATAATGTTATTGTAATATGTTTTATATTTAATTTCCTATGTGCAATTGTTTGTTTTCCTGAATAAAATAAAATAAAACCTTCCATAATTAATAGGATAAATGACAATATTAGGTAAGGCAGTGAATACTAAAATGTCGTGCCAATATATTTTCACCTAAGTATAAAAAAAAGGTTTGCCTCGAAAGAACGTCATAAACGTCAAGGTGAAGCTCTGAAACTGTGTCACTGGTGACGCATGTATGCAAACACGTATATACATTATAGGGGCTGGTTGTGGTACCTATAGCAAGGGATGCTCCGGTAGCAACCTCAGTGACTGTGTATTAATAAATGTGTGCATAACTATACACTGGCGCCGATTTTAATAAAAAATATTTTTTGTACTTATGTAACTATTTTTTTTAATTGACAATGGGACTCATTTTTGAAAATATTGGGATCATCAATACAATATTGCTGTATTAGTTTGATTTCTCCCACTATGCCGGCTAAATGTAGTTGTTAGGAAACAGACTTGATAAAAAGGTTTTGTTTAGAATTAAATAGAGATGTGTATGTAACATAACAGAAACATTTTGAAACATGAAAACAATATTGAACTTACAGAAGTTTATTAATATATTTTCTTTATAAATACAAATATGCCAAGATTATATATAAAAAAAACTCTAATCTTTAATATATATTAAATGCGAAGTCTCTCTGCTTGTCTATTATTTATTAGAGCACGGCATGTAACTTTTTAAGTCCTCATGGTAAGCAGATCAACAAAGTCCATGAATGGGGTCTATCAATACACTATTTTTATCAACATTGATTGCTCCCACTATGCCGGCTAAATAATGCGATTACGAAATGGGCGGCGACAAAGACGAATTGCGTTACAAGTTTATTTTAATATACTCGCTGCCTTATTGTCAATTAAACCATTCATTTCGTAATCGCACCCTGAAAAGAGACTACCACCTCGACAAGAAGTCTATGCAGTAATCTCCTAAAAACCGGGGAACCCAAAGACTAAAACCGAAACATGACTAGGTGACTTGACGGTTTTTGCAGCTGTATGGGCGGTGGTAACTAGACCGGTCGTATATTGTACGGTGGTATATTATTTACTGTAATGTATATATAACTACTTATCTAATATACTCGCTGCCTTATCGTCAATTAAACCATTCATTTCGTAACCGCACCCTGAAAAGAGACTACCACCTCGACAAGAAGTCTATGCAGTAATATGTGACTTGTGACTGTGACTTGACGGTTTTTGCAGCTGTATGGGCGGTGGTAACTAGACCGGTCGTATATTGTACGGTGGTATATTATTTACTGTAATGTGTATATAACTACTTATCTAATATACTCGCTGCCTTATCGTCAATTAAACCATTCATTTCGTAACCGCACCCTGAAAAGAGACTACCACCTCGACAAGAAGTCTATGCAGTAATCTCCTTAAAACCGGGGAACCCAAAGACTAAAACCGAAACATGACTAGGTGACTTGACGGTTTTTGCAGCTGTATGGGCGGTGGTAACTAGACCGGTCGTATATTGTACGGTGGTATATTATTTACTGTAATGTGTATATAACTACTTATCTAATAATTTTACTTATTTATTTTATATAATAATAATAACAGTCCTGTCACACTTCTCTTTATTTTGTATAACTTTCTGTGAATACGCTGTTGTCACATATGTATCTATTTTGTTAAAATTCTATTTTTCGATTGTGTACAATATCAATTTTTTTTTTTTTAAACTATCGTAACCGCACCATAAAAGACTACCACCTCGACAATAAATCGATGCAAGGTCTCCGAAAAAACCGGTGAAGCCACATACTAAAACCGAAACATGCCTACGTACTTGACGGTTTTTGCTCCTGTATGTAAAAAAAAATCCCCATTCAAATTGGTCATTTAAACATTACTAGTTTGTATGGAAAAGGAATTTTTTTTTGCATTCACGACACATGGTTCCATGGGAAAAGTTGTTCGATTTGATCAGTAGAGCCTTATATTAGCCCAAAGTCACCATGTATATTAGATATTCACTTACTATTATTAGATATCAATGGTTTGTTATTCAGTTTTTATTTAATTTGGCCAACACTTATTCATAAAGTCCATTAATCCAATTAAAAATATTGCTATAATAAAATGTTCATAGATAAGTAGAAAATAGATTGGCCACCATAACGTGGATTAGAGCAGTAAATCTAAAACTATGTTATTAGCTAATTGCTTATTAACGTCATTTACATTTTGGCCACGCATTTGCATCAGGCGGTCTATTTTAGAGACCTATAAATAGTTAGATAGAGCAACTAAGTAAAATAAGATTTTTGGAAAAAAAAACATCGACAGTTATACCTAAACATTTTATATTTAAGGCGTGCGAAGTCGCGGGCCATTCTCATATACACACTCGTCTAGTTCAAATAAAAAAATAGGGCAATTTTTCGGGTTTTCAAGTAGTTATCTGGGGCCTTATCCCAAGATTGCAAATATAAGATTTTGCGGTTGAACCGCTAAACACGACAAGACGTTGTGTAAATCAGTAAAATGGGTACCGCCATTTTACTAAAGATAAAGAGATTCGTTGAGATAGCACAAATACTGAGATCACTGCATAAAATAAATACTACACTTCTCACACTTAAGATCACATAAGAATGCTTATACTACAAAATTGGTACACCTTTGCACAATAATATCCTATGACCTTATGACTATGAAAAATATACTAGAAACACATAACTACAGTGTTCGGGCTACCCTCAAGGAATCCGTTCTATTGGTAATATAGTCTGTATTAGGTTGCCCTTAATAATGCCGCCATCTTGAAATATACGAATTCTTCGCAAGTTTGAACCTGTTTGGAGTATTGGAATTTCAACTCTAACAGGATAGAACTTATATTTAAATATTTATAGTTTACGCAACGTCTTGTCGTGTTTAGCGATTGCAAACTCGGAATAAGGCCCCTGGTGGGCAATTCTCGCGCTTTCGACATTCATCTCGACTCTAGATGAATGTCGAAAACGAAAAATAACTAAATATGCCATTTTTCGTTCTAAAATATCGAACATTAAACGAAATAAATAATAAATATTAATTAATTAATAATAAATATATAAATATTTAACGAAAATGACATATTTAGTCATTTTTCGTTTAAAACTCTCGAACCGAGATGAATTTCGAAAGCGCGAGAATCGCCCACCTGGGCCCAAATCACTTTTTTAACGGGCCATTTCAAATGGCCCGTTAAAATGGCCTAAAAAAATGGCTTAGGTGTCAAATGGCCCATTTGACACCTAAGCCATTTTTTTAGGTAAAATTTCATAGCATTTATATTTCTTTAACCATGAATACAATTTGCACTCCCAAAGATTAGATTGTAAATAATGTATTTTTTTTTTCTTTTTAGTTCTGTCTATTAATAGTTATTTGCAAGGCTTGTTATTTCGCTTTAAGGGTAATCAGCGTTAGGGGATTATTCCCTAACTGGAATATTGTCGATCGTAAAATTATAATAATAATTAAATTTACATGTGGCTTCGCATGCGTACATATTTTTCGAAACATTGTCTCGGCAAAATAAATTGCAGCGATAAAGCAGAGAATATTAAGTTGAAATTTAATTTTCGTATCGGCATTAATAATGGGAGAACTCGATGCTGTTATGTGAATTGTATTCACCTGATGGTGAGCAGTCCTACAAAGGCTATGAATGGGATCAATCAATGATTCTTCTTCAACGCTCGCACGGCTAAATGATTCGATTACGAAATGGGCGGCGACAAAGACGAATTGTATTACGAATATATTTAAATATACTAGCTGCCTTATCGACAATTCAACCACCCATTTCGTAACCGCACCCTAAAAGTAGACTACCACTCGATAATAAATCGATGCAATAATATCTTGAAAACCGGTGAACCCACAGCACAGACTAAAACCAAAACATAACTAGGTCACATTATGGTTTTTGAATCTGTATGGGCGGTGGTAACGAGACCGGTCGGTCGGCCCGACGAAGTAATTAATACTTCCTCCCACTTAAAAAACTTAACTAAAACCACAGAAGAAATAATAGTACAAGTACTAAAACTAAAGGACTTTGTAGGTCTGCTTACCAAGAGGTAGATAAAAAGTAATATGCCGTGTTCCAATAAAATCTTATAATCTTGTTTATGGATCCCTATTCTTTATGCTTTACAGGTTGAATGTGAAGGGCCAACTACAAGTTAACATTGTATTAAGGTTATTTCTCAGCGGTACTTTTTCCATACTAAACTTCGTGGGCGGTACATAACCTCGTAATACGAGTATACAATGAAAATGTAATTGACAAAAATTTCATCGCTAGCGACTATAATATTTACGTAATTAATTAAAAAACATGATTTTGCGACAGAAGCGCCATTTCTTGCAATAAGTTTCCATAGCAGAGGCTCTATCATGGGTTTGCGCATTGTAGCAACGTAACGTTGTATACGTATACGTGAGCAATAACCAATAGGATCGCTTTATTCAAACCTGTTACCAAAAATAAAGCGGCCCTATTGGTTTTTGCTCACGTATATGTAAACAAATACGTGACGTTTCTACAATGCGCAAACCCATGGTAGAGCCTCTGGTCTGAGGAAAAAATTGCTAATTTGGTGCAGTTTACCAAAGACGTACTAAACAAAACTATGCTAAGTTAATCTAAGGAGATTCATATCTCAGGTTTAACTTGCAGTTATCCCGATCTCGATCGATACTCTTCATAAAGACATTGAATTTCAAGTATTATTCAGACGAAATAGTGCCAGCCAGACGCCTGTATGACGCGACTGTTTGGCGCCAGTGAGGCTGCGACTCTGACGTCACCGGGAAAGTGGGGACACGGGGAAACTTCGTGGTAAACAATTGGGAAGGTCAGGGACTTGTGAGAAATGAGTCACAAGTTTTTGGGAAACTTCAATTGTTAATGGGTCTTAATTCTTTATGATTTTATATTTAGTCTGAAGGTATTTAATTTTATTTATTAAAAAAAAAACATGCACAAAAGACAAAGGCCGACTTATTGCCTCTATTTTCTACCAGTCAAACTTTCGGGTCAATTTAAAACCTAGGTATGTAAGGAGGTAGATGTAGGTATAGATACTAATAAACATCTAGTAAACTCTGTATTATAAAAATATTAATATGTAGGTAATATGAACGACATTCATTACTAGTGATCGGAAATTCAATTATAGGTACCTTAACTTAATTATGTTCCGCGAAAAAAACACGTTTCTGAATATTTTTTTCTCACGAAAAAGTGAAGGTTAGGTATAATTGCACCTAAATTTCAGATTATTATTCAATACAAATATATTATCCTGGTCACAAACTAAGCTCTAGGCTTGTACTATGTGTACCAGATTTTATGAGCCTAGATTTTAAAAGTCTTTTAAGTTGGCTACCATAATTATGCATTTTTGGACCTGGGGGATTCCATCAACGCCTGTTGATGATGAAGTGGACAGTTCTCGCGTTTTCGAATGAAACTGTGACGTGGCTTTATGTATTCGAATTTGACAGTGTTTTATGGAGATTTGTCACTTTTTATTGGAATAAATAAAACCAACACGTAAGTCGATAGCGTCAGAATTAGGGCCATGTAACTAACTGCATTTATAATGAACAAATATATTTGTAAACAAATTTATTTGTAAACAAATTTATTTTACCTATCCCGCATACGTTAGAATCGCGGTTGTACCTACATTGCTATTATCTGATAATACAACAATATCAGTTTTACCTAATAAACCAGCAATCTTGGTATACTCTCGGTGAAAATAGGGATACTTGAAGAACTTACCGTTCGTTTCGTAGGAAAGAAACATTCCAAAGGACCACATCATCAAATAAATTAAATTCAGTCGAACAAATTTCAATACTATGATATCACAAATTAAATTACTAGAAATGGTTCTAAAACTTACTTTTATGCATTGGAAGTTGGTGCAAGAGGAATTCCAGTTATGCAAAATACAGTTTTTATTCTTAACCACAGCGACAATAGATAGAAACTTGAAATTTGGAATATTAAAGCAATGCAAAATACAGTTTTTATTCTTAACCACAGCGACAATAGATAGAAACTTGAAATTTGGAATATTAAAGCAATGCAAAATACAGTTTTTATTCTTAACCTCGGCAATAATAGATAGAAAATTGAAATTTGGAATATTAAAGCAATGCAAAATACAGTTTTTATTCTTAACCACAGCGACAATAGATAGAAACTTGAAATTTGGAATATTAAAGCAATGCAAAATACAGCTTTTATTCTTAACCACAGCGACAATAGATAGAAACTTGAAATTTGGAATATTAAAGCAATGCAAAATACAGTTTTTATTCTTAACCTCGGCAATAATAGATAGAAAATTGAAATTTGGAATATTAAAGCAATGCAAAATACAGTTTTTATCCTTAACTTCAGCAATAATAGATAGAAAATTGAAATTTGGAATATTAAAGCAATGCAAAATACAGTTTTTATTCTTAACCACAGCGACAACAGATAGAAACTTGAAATTTGGAATATTAAAGCAATGCAAAGTACAGTTTTTATTCTTAACCACAGAAACAATAGATAGAAAATTGAAATTTAGAATATTAAAGCAATGCAAAATACAGTTTTTATTCTTAACCTCAGCAATAATACGTAGAAAATTTAAATTTGGAATATTAAAGCAATTCAAAATACAGTTTTTATTCTTAACCACAGCAACAATAGATAGAAACTTGAAAGCAGGTGCAGTGCATTTGGTTCATAAACGCGCGGCGCAATGCAATATACAGTTTTTATTCTTAACCACAGCAACAATAGATAGAAACTTGAAAGCAGGTGCAGTGCATTTGGTTCATAAACGCGCGGCGCAATGCAATATACAGTTTTTATTATTAACCACAGCAACAATAGATAGGAATTTTAAAGCAATGCAAAATACATATTTTATTCTTAACCACAGCAACAATAGATAGAAACTTGAAAGCAGGTGCAGTGCATTTGGTTCATAAACGCGCGGCGCAATGCAATATACAGTTTTTATTATTAACCACAGCAACAATAGATAGAAACTTGAAAGCAGGTGCAGTGCATTTGGTTCATAAACGCGCGGCGCAATGCAATATACAGTTTTTATTATTAACCACAGCAACAATAGATAGGAATATTAAAGCAATGCAAAATACATATTTTATTCTTAACCACAGCAACAATAGATAGAAACTTGAAAGCAGGTGCAGTGCATTTGGTTCATAAACGCGCGGCGCAATGCAATATACAGTTTTTATTATTAACCACAGCAACAATAGATAGGAATATTAAAGCAATGCAAAATACATATTTTATTCTTAACCACAGCAACAATAGATAGGAATATTAAAGCAATGCAAAATACAGTTTTTCATGTTAACCACAGCAACAACAGGTACATACATACATACATATCATCACGGGTGCCTTACGGCGCCCGAGACCGCCTAGACGGCTCAAGGGTACCCAGCGGAGGGGTTTTAATCCCACCTCGTCGTAGCCGATGGTATGAGTCTACACCGAACAAGTAGCTAGCTACCGTCGCGATGTTTTGGAATAGACTCAATAACCCATCTATAAACAGTTTAACAAGTTGGTATAGCGAAACCGGGACCGACAGCTTAACGTGCTCTCCGAGGCACTATAGTGGTGTTGCCAAACAAATGTGCATAAATTTTTATTGATTAAAAACTCATTGGTACACACCGTGATTCGAACCAGGGACCTAAGTAACAACAGGTAGAATATTGAAATTTGGAATATTAATGCGATGCAAAACACAGTTTTTATTATATATATATATATATATATATATCTTCACGGGTGCCTTACAGCGCCCGAGACCGCCTAAACGGCCCCAGGGTACCCAGCGGAGGGGTTTTAATCCCACCTCGTCGTAGCCGATGGTATGAGTCTACACCGAACAAGTGGCTAGCTCGTCGCGATGTTTTGAATAGACTCAATAACCCATCTATAAACAGTTTCACAAGTTGGTATAGTGAAACCGGGACCGACAGCTTAACGTGCTCTCCGAGGCACTATAGTGGTGTTGTCAAACAAATGTACATAAATTTTTAAATTAAAAACTCATTGGTACACACCGGGATTCGAACCAGGGACTAGTGTTTTTAAGTCCAAGGTCTAACCAACTCGGCCACCACGTATATTCCAAGGTCTAACCAACTCGGGTTACAACAGTTTTTATTGTAACCTATTAATGCGTGCGTAGCCGTGGGATTAATAATACAAAATATTTATTGCAAGTGAAAGATTACATAAATACAATAATCAAACTACGACTAAGAGCCAAGTTAATATTAGAAGAACGTTTGTATGGGTACTCAATACTACTGGTCGAGAACTTATTGTTCGCTGTATATAAATGAATTAACTACATTTCAAAACTTTATACCACCGAGTATCCTATACCTTCTAAAAGTTACTAGAAACTAAGCAGAAATATCTTGGACAGGACACAAGTTGGGTCCAGTAGAAATTTGATACTTACAGAAGCCAATTAAAGTATGGGTACTTACCCCAACTGTTCTATTTTCAATTCGTTTGAAAGTTCTATGAAAGAAGACTTACAGTGCAGCTCGTGAAGTTACAGACTTATAGTTGAAGGAGCTTAAAGCGCATAGAGAATAACTTGCCCACGTAGTCGACGTATGGAATGCTTTATAATCTACTTATGGCAATATTATTCAACAATATTGACCTGTACAATTAATTAAATGGAAAAGGACTGTTTAAACATTTTGTTTCATGATTGTAATTCTGTTGCTACTAAAATAAACATTTCTTGTAGAACTACTCTTGTGTCTACCATTATATCATTGTTTCTGGTACACATAGTACTAGCCTAGAGCTTAGTTTGTGACCATAGTAATTTGTGTAAATTGTCCTACATATTATTATTATTATTATAATGGTCTCTGAGGATCTACCATGGGTTTGCGCATTGTAGCAACATAACGTATTTGTATCGTATACGTTGTTACAATGCGCAAGGTTCCATGGTAGAGCCTCAGGAGTCGACTCGACTCCCATACAAACGTACTTTTAATATTCCAACTTGGCTGTTAGTCGAAGTTAATTTTTTTTTAATGTTTGTAATTGTACGTAAATATCTTTCTCTTGTGGATTTTATTTTGATGGTATTATTTATTTAAAAAGTTTTTTTTCAGATTTAGAAACAAATATAAAAATAATAACGCAACGCAGAAAGATTAATTAATACAATGACCGACAAAAATATTATTTTATTTCTGCGACAAACATTAATCGAGTATTATTGGAAGTGCAAAAGCTAATTTTGTATGGAGAACACGGAGTTCGCGATTGCGACTCAATCAGTGTTTGCGCCCTAAAAGATACTTTCCATCTATCTATTCTTGATGGCACTTTTGCACGGCAGTCAACGATTGATAGTTCAATGGAAACAGCCTTAGCCTTTTACCTAGCCTTAAACTAGTAGGTTATGTAGCGTGTGTTCGGTTTGGTTGTTTTTTTTCTCCCGCAAGGACTATATTGTTTACTAGTTCACTATCTGTTTATTTTTTATTATATTTTCAACATTTGTCTGTGGGAGGAATGGCGACCTAGCCAACTGCACACTTGGACTTTATATATACATTGTTTTTTAACTTTTCATAAATGGCTGTAAAGGTTCACATGAAATAAATATTTTTGCCTTTTTTTATAGCAAAAGGCACAAATATGTACTAACACTAGTTCCAAAGTTTATGTGGGGGGCGTAGTAAATACACTAAGCCCCCCACATAAACTTTGGAGACTACCACTACGCCACCACGTAAACTTTGGAGACTACCACTACGTATTCACTACGCCCCCACGTAAACTTTGGAGACTACCACTACCTATTCACTACGCCCCCCACGTAAACTTTGAAGACTACCACTACGCCACAACGTAAACTTTGTAGACTACCACTAGGTATTCACTATGCCACCATGTAAACTTTGGCAAGTACCACTACGTGTTCACTCGGCTACAAAATATTTATAACCTTGGTACTTGACTTACTTTTTAGATAAAATATACAGAAATCTCCCTAATAAAAAAACCGGTCGCTCCATTTAGCTTCCATAGGAAAATTAATTACCTCATGACATCCAATCAGAGTCCTAATTTCGAGTATCATAATTTGAAATGGACCTACAATTTAACTGCGCCGGTCGCGTCCCAAAGGCCGCCTGTCTGGCGTAGCGGGCAACTCACAGATTGCCGCCTTTGTACGGCTAAATTGATTTTTCTCTGACATGAGGTTTAATTGATTTGTTGAAAAAAAATCAAGTTAGGATAGCTTTGGGGACGTTGTGAGTCGCATGCTGAATACTAATACAGAACGTTTGTTATTTCAAACTAGAGTCAGTGATATAGATAGTTTATGTAGTTTCTTTTATTGATTTGTTCGCTCCATCCACCTGCTACTTTTTTATTGTAGCAAGTAATTTCTATCTACATGATGGTAAGTAGATTTATAAAGTCCATGAATAAGGTCGATTGTTGTTTAAGGATACTGCATTCGTAATCGCAAAATCTGCGTTTTCCATCTTTCGCACTTCCAGTAATACTCGCTTACTGTTTGTCGCAGAATTAAAATAATATTTTTGTATTTACTTGTCTCTTTCTATGTTGTTTTTTTTTTCTAATATAATATAATACAAAAATCTAATATAATACAAAAATATTTAATACCCACAACAAAAAAAAAATAGCGTACAATTACCAACATAAAAAGTATAATTTAACTCCGACTAACAGCCAGGTTGTAATGTTGTAATGTTGCATAAGTAGGTTTGTATCGGCGTCAAGTCGACTACCGAACCCTCACTCCAATTATGTCGGCTGATTGAAGGATGCATGAAATGGCGGCGACTATGACGAATCTATAAATCCTCCCTTATCGCCAAATCAACAGCCCGTTTCGTAACCGCACCTCGAAAGGAAATCGGTGCAGTAGTCTCCTAAAAACCAATGAATCCAAAGACTAAAAGCGGACATGACTAGGTCAGTTGACGGTTATTGCATCTGTATGGGCGATCGTAACCCTTGGTTGTAATAGGATTAGATAGAGTTTAAAAAACCCTTAAAACCGCGAAAAATTATAATATTGGCTGGAGCATAGTATAAGCATATTTCACTCTCTTAAAGGTTAGCTGGTAGAAAATGTCTAAAGCATTAAGTTCGCCAACGTAAAATTTCTAGGAAATTATGTTTTAAAATTTCGTGCAATATACCTATATTAAAAAAAATAAAAATAAAGACACACTTGTAGTTTATTATAATTAACGTGTAACATGATCAAAAGAATAATATGTGTGCAGCACTGTGGGCTGCTAGCTTCGTGTCGTGCCAATTAAAAACATTAAAACAAAAGGGCAAAAAAAAAAGTTTTATTTGTACAAAAAACCGTAGTACCTAGTTTGCTCCATCCAGCCCTATTAAAATTTAAAAAAAAACATGTGTTGTTAGTTTTATAGGAAAAAAACATACATAATATCATATTTTTTTAGGTGGGAGGACGGATTCTATATTTCTAGGCCAACCGACCACAGCCCATACGGATGCAAAAACCTTCAAGTGACCATATGAGTCATGTTTTGGTTTAGTCTGTGTGGGTACACCGGTTTACCGGGGACTACTGCATCGATTTATTGTCGAGGTGGTAGTCTCCTTTCTTGGTGCGGTTGCGAAACAGGCGACTGATTTGACAATAAAGCAGCGTGGATATTAAAATGCGAGATACTCGTAATGCAATTTGTCTCCGTAGATTTCTTAACCGTATCATATACCTAGCCGGTATAGTGGAGGCGATCAATGTTGTTAAAAAACAATGTATTGACAACCCATTCATGGACTTTGTTCACATACCGTGCTCCAAAAAAAAAAAAAAAACACGTCTATATCCCTGTTAAAGGGTAAGCAGAGAGCAATGTACGCCACTTTAAACGGTCTCTACTTACTTTATTCTTCCCTAGGTTCTTCCAAATTCCAAATTGCAAATTGGAAAGAACCAATTGCAAATAGCTTCACTGTTTCCGTATTACCCGAATTTTACCCTCCTGCACCTTCCCCTATTTATATAAAAAAACTAAAACACTTTTTATATATTTAGTCGTATAACAGTTTCCATAAGCACAAATTTGAATTGTTATATTATGAAAAATAATAATATATGCACATATATTATTATTATTTTTATATTAGTTTTTTAAAGTTTGACAACACCACTATAGTGCCTCGGAGAGCACGTTAAGCTGTCGGTCCCGGTTTCACTATACCAACTTGTAAAACTGTTTATAAATGGGTTATTGAGTCTATTCAAAACATCGCGACGATAGCCACTTGTTCGGTAAGACTCATACCATCGGCTACGGCGAGGTGGGATAAAAATCCATCCGCTGGGTACCCTTATAAAGTTTGGTATAGTGAAACCAGGGACGTTCGAGTTTTTAATTAAAAAATGTATGTACATTTGTTTGACAACACCACTATAGTGCCTACGTTAAGCTGTCGGTCCCGGTTTCACTATCACTTAGTGTTTTTAAGTCCAAGGTCTAACCAACTCGGTCACCACGTATATACATGGTGACTTTGAAAGGATGTACTTTGGGCTAATAATTTTTTTTCATTTGCGACATATGGTTCTATGGGAAAAGTTGTTCGATTTGATCAGCAGAACCTCATATTAGCCCAAAGTACATCCATTCAAATTCACCCTGTATAAATAATGTTATATAGTATAGATAAAAATACGTGTTTCATTATTTTTACACACGAAATATAAAAAAATACCACTGTGAAAAAGAACACCCACTAAGTATATAGCAATGTAAATGTAGCAGTATAAAGTAGCTACAATGCGCAAACCCATGGATATGATATCATTATTTCTGATACACATAGTATAAACCTAGAGCATATTTTGTGACAAATATGTGCAAATTATCCTACGCTTTATTATATTATAAAAACTATAACAACAATACAAATAAGATAAAATATGAATGAAAAAAGTTAACTAAAACAGAACTCTACCAAAAGCTTTAGTAACTTATAAGTACAAGTTATTCGAAAATAACCTCGCACGTTAAGCCCAAACCCTGTTTCCACAATTAAGGACAGTTAACTTATTAGCCAGCAAAATTACCTAAACCAAAACTAATTTATCACGAGGATCGAACTTCTAGAAGTTTGTTAAGCTACACTTTGTAGCTTCTAAACTTATAACTAAGTTCGTCACAAAGGATATGATAAATAATTGCTTTAATAATTGTTATGAATTTATTTTGTATTGATTTCTGCTGTTTTGTAAAATAAATATCATCACGGGTGACTTACGGTGCCCGATACCGCCTAGACAGTCTTAGGGGACAGTGGAAGTGTTTTTAATCCCACCTCGTTGTAGCCGATGGTATGAGTCTACACCGAATAAGTGGCTAGTTCATCGCGATTTTTGTAAAGACTCAATAACCCATAAACAGTTTTAGAAGTTGGTATAAAAATGTCAGTAATTAATTAGATACCTACCTATAATATGTCTCAGAATTACAAATACCTAGGTCATATAATTAAACTAGGTGAGAGTTCAGGACTTGCTCAACTTTTGATTGGTTGTTCGATTTTCAAAAAGAACTTCTCTTTTGAAAAAAGAACTGCAAAACTTACTTTGTTATTGCAGGTGTTTTTTTCCGATATTTATATATTTCTGAGCACTGGTTTTAAAGAAATAATAATGAAAGGTATTTTTAAATGAAGCCTTTTTTTAACATGGTCCGAATTGAAAGCCAATATTTGTTAAGTACCAATATTTAGTAAGCTCATATAGATGTTAAAGCCGTCAAGTAACCTACTCAAGTTTCGGTTTTAGTATATGGGTTCACCGGTTTTAAGGACTATTTGCATCAATTTCTTGTCGAGATGGTAGTCTCCTGTCAGGGTGCAGTTATGTAACAAGCAGTTGATTAAATAAATCGATGATATCAAGTTAGACTGGTATAGCAAATTCGTCATTGTCCGATTCCGTAATAAATTAGCCGGCATAGCGAGAGCGATCAATGTTATTAAAAGCAACAATATATTGATGGACTCCGTTAAGGGACTTTGTATACGGTCTGCTTACCACCAAGTGGATATAAAGTCAAATGCCGTGCACCAATAAATTAGTATCTTCGTTCTGGCTACACATAGTAGTGCTGTTTAACTCGAACTATTATCAAATTAAATTTCGGTGGAAACTCTGGGACCATGGTCTCCAGATGCAAAAAAAATTGGTTTTAATCTAGGTAAACTCTTAATTGACGCATCTGGAGACCATCGAGCAAGATCATATTTTTTCCAAAGGATATCGCTGGAAATACAGAGGGGTAATGCTCTAAGTATTTTGGGCACATGCGCAGCTTCGGAGGATCTTAAAGAAATTAAATTTTGTAATAAAAACTATTTATAGTTAAGCAAATATAATACTTATATTAAATTACATAGAACTTAATTTGTGACCAGGGTAATGTTTGTAAAATATATTACCTACATAAGAACTTCTGAAAACCCTCAAACACGTTGGGATTTCCATTGATATCGAGACTCCAGTGACTGAATTCAATTCGTTAGGAGTGTTGCGGTGAGGGTATAAAATAGCTACAGCCATTTCAATTAGTTACTAGTACAACGCAACTGGCTAGTGACCTCCTCTATTCAAATATAGAACCCTTTGCACAAGACTAAATTGGTTTTTACGCAATAAATTGAGCTAGCTTAATTGGACTAGAATACTGTTTGGTTCTGTCTGAAAAGTTGGAGAACTTTAGATGACAAGTTCTGTTCTATTCTCAGGCTCCTTTAGTGTTATGTGCTGGTGTTTATTTATAATAATGATAAAGTTAGTAGGTTTGTAGTGTAAAGTTTTAAATTCAGTTGGCATTCATATTAAAATCATTAAAAAATAACTAAGGAGATTTCGAAGAGTCTTTTTCACAGGAATAATGACACCATTTCATTAACTTTTGTGTCTCTAACGCCTTGTAAATAGAATTATATAGGCTAAATAAAATATTTCGTATTTTTATCATAATGTAGAAGTCAAATTGCACGTTATTTCAAATAATTTAGAATCCCGGTTAGACAGTTAGTTACTATGATTATTTTTAGTTTATATTAATAAATCTATAAAGTTTTAAAGAAATATTACTATTTCTTTAAAACTTGAAAGGTAATTATAACAAGAAGCCTTTTTTGACTTTACTATGATTCTTTGTAGTTCATATTAATACTCGTAAATTGTAAATATGTATTGTGATTATTGGTCCCAGAAACGGGATATATTTTTTAAGGTACTCGTAAATTTCAAAAAACATACGTTAAATATTTTGGGGCCCAAAAAAATTCCCTGTTTCACCTGTTTTTTCTAGAAATTCCTAGATTCTTCTAGGAATTTCCAAAATTGTGTATGGAAATCCACGTTTTTTATTACTAATTTAGATTATTTTATAAAAAAAAAATGGTTTTCTCTAATGTAATATTTTTTACTATACATATATATATTAAATATACACGTGGTGGCCGAGTTGGTTAGACATGAGACTTAAAAACACTCATGTCTCTGGATAAAACTCCAGTGTGTACCAATGAATTTTTAATCATAAAAAAAATTACATATTTTGTTTAACAACACCACCATAGCACCTCGGAGAGCACGTTAAACTCTCGGTCCCAGTTTCACCATACTACCTTGTGAATTTGTTTATAGATGGGTTATTGAATCATAAAAAAAACCCTCCTTTGGGTACCCTGAGTCGGGCTAGGCGGTCTCGGATGCCGTAATGCACCCGTGATGATACTTACATTTATTTTATGATATTATTTATACTTATTTAATAAATTATGATTTTGCCAAATCGGGTAGACCGCTGTTACTGAAACTTAATATACGGCCCAATGCGGCTGAATGAATGTTGCCAGGCTGAAAACGCTGAAATATTTTCATCGAACGTATTTTCATCGAACATATTCGTAACATATTATTAATAAAAAAACTGTATTATTTAATTTATAGCTTACTTTCAAAACAAACTATTTTATTCAATTATCAAGCAACAATATTTTATTTTTTTACAATTAATAACGAAAATATTCTAGTAAACCATTACAATTTATTTATAATATCAATATATTGGTGTCGTTATATGTATAGTTTCTGGTATACATAGTACAAGCCTAGAGCTTAGTTTGTTATCAGTAACCATGAATGTAATGAAAAAAGTAACGAAAATAAACACGAAATTTTTTTTTTTTTCTTTTTCGACTCTTGGTTTCACGGGAAAAGTTGTTCGATTTAAACAGTAGAGCATATTATCCCAAAGTACAACCTTTTAAAGTTATACCCTGTATATGACATACAAGCAGCTGAATCAATGTTGAACTAATAGTCCCAGAGCTGGCGGCGAAATTCGACAAGAGTTTTGTCATGGACCAAAATTCAATATGATTTAGTATTAAGTGTGTACGTGAGTCAGCACTCAGCACCTACCGGCAAGGACAGGGGCTTTATTCCGAGTTTTGACACGTTCACCGTCGCGCATTTTGCGTAAAGTACGGGTATTAAAATGTAAGTTCTATCCTGTTAATTATAAAGTTGAAATTCCAATGCTCCATACATGTTCAAACTTGCGAAGAATTCGTGTATTTCAAGATGGATGCATTATAATCGCCAACCTAATACATACTATATAACCATTGGAATAGAGCTTATATTTCCATATTTATAGTTTGCGCAACGTCTTGTCGTGATTAGCGGTTGCAAACTCGGAATAAGGCCCCTGGTGGTGAAACAACTGGCGGCGGCGCGCTCTGAAGTATGTAAACTTAAAACATGCTCTACAAGTGTTTAGTCATAATTGAAAATTGGCAGTAAAGTAGCTTATCGATATCCGCACTTTGAGTGACTGCTGACTGCCAAAGTTCCATTAATTTGCGGTCTGACTCTTTTTTCCTTAAATTATATATAATAATGAAGCAGTAATAATGTAGTAATAA
This sequence comes from Monopis laevigella, assembly GCA_947458855.1. Classification (NCBI taxonomy): domain Eukaryota; kingdom Metazoa; phylum Arthropoda; class Insecta; order Lepidoptera; family Tineidae; genus Monopis; species Monopis laevigella. Next base: position 7,985,964 of record OX381587.1, on the reverse strand, counting down.
TAACGTAGACAGCCTCCGTAGACTAGTGGTTGCGCCTTTAGCGTTGTATCCGGAGGTCGTGGGTTCGATGATTCCAACCCATGGCAAAAAATATTAGTACGTTTTTTCTATACAGTTTGGGTGTTTATAAAATATAATATGTATTATATCGTTGCTTCTGATACACATAGTACGAGCCTAGAGCTTAGTTTGTGACCAGAGAAATATGTGTAATTTGTCCCACATATAAAAAAAAAAGAAAAAAAAAGTTAATATTTTTTTAACCATGACTAAACTCTTGCACTGACTTCATCACGGCGAGAACTTATGTGGCGTGCTGACTCGTCGCGTTCCACAACAATTCGGTCTGACCACTTTCCCACGTTTTTTGGTACTATAAGCTACTTTACTGCCAATTTTCAATTATATAATATATAATACTTGTAGAGCATGTTCTAATTTTACATACTACAAAGCGCGCCGCCGCCAGTTGTTTCATCACCTGACCTTGCCGGTGTGTGCTGACTCATGTACACCCTTAATACTGAAACTTGGCCATGACAAACCTCTTGTCGATATTTGCCGTCAGCTCTCCGGCTATAAAGCTGAAATGAATTTCGCTCGACACACTATGGACACAATTCTCGTAAGTCCCGTGGAACAGTTAACAAAATAACGACACTAATCGGATGAAGCACCTTCTGTGCTCTGTCGGTAAAGATACCACACGTAACGCTAAGAAAAGTATGGGTTGGTTTAAAACTACGTGCTAAGTAGTTAGAATTTAAACTTTAAGTAGGTGTATATAAGAGATAGATAAGATTGTTTGGGTGTTGGAACTTAGGATGAAATACTAAGTAGGTGTTAATACCTACTTAGTATTTCATCCTAAGTTATAACAGTTTTTTTTAATTATGATTCATTATAATTGGTAAGTATAAAATAATATAGTGGGTAGAAATGTAAGTACTAAACTGAATCACCGGTATTCATAAAAACTTATTGAGTCCTTGAAGAACACTTTATGTAGTTATGGAAGATTTTGTCTCTATTTATTAGCAACAAAAAATATTATGCGTAAAAGAGAAAAAACCTTTTTAACTAAAGTGTTCTTTAAGGCCTCAAGAAGTTTTTATGAATAAGGCCAAATGAATCTTACATACATATTATGCGAACATCTTTAAGAAACCTAGTCTTGTGTCGGTTTTAGTCTGTGGGTTCACCAGATTTCAAGAGGTTAATGCATCGATTTATTGTCTGTTTTAAGAGTGCGGTTACGTAACGATCAGTTGATTTGACCATACCGCAGCAAGGATACAGACTCGTAATGCATTTTTTTCTTTGGGCCTTAGCATAACCACATCGATATAGTTTGACAGTCGATAAAATGAAGTTTATGAATGAACATACATTCATAAAATCGATATGTATCGATTTTGTCGATTTATCGAGCCTATCGATGCTGTTGTGCTGTCGCCATTTCGTATACCTATGATTTGTGTTCCTCCTTTATACTTTACTTGGTATTCCTATGATTCCTATGATATTAGGGGCGATTACAGCATTAATCGACCGCCTCCGTAGACTAGCGGTTGCGCCTTTGGTCGTACGTTCGATTTCCACCTATGACAAAAAAAAAATAGTAAGTAAAAATAATAGTTTCTATCATGAAGGAAAAAAAATGCGCGATTTATAGCTTCTTGGTTTCTATACAGTTTGTCATGGTATGGGTGTTTATAAAATATAATAAGTATTATATAGTTGTTTCTGGTACACATAGTACAAGCCTAGAGCTTAGTTTGTGATAGAGATCCTACATAATATTATTATTATTATTACCAAATTTGTCAGCTTACCATCAGTAAACTATCAGTTGATGCAATAAAACAAGTGAGTTTTGTTTTTAAATCAACCGGTTTGATTTCCGGCTAGGAGATTTTTTTTTCAAATATCTAATGATGCAATTTTTGAGCATTTTTCGCTATCGCTTGTAGTTTAGGATATGGCCTTGAAGGTCCACTTGAAAAATTCACCCTGTATACAAAAATTTCATGCCGTGCTCGAATATAAAAATAAATATATTTTTCAACATGGTCGGCAATCTTTAAGTTTTCGTTTTGATAACGATCGACTATATTTCTGAGTCGAAAACAATAAAGCTACAATTTTCCTAAATTAACTCGCAATGTAAAATAACCATAATCGCTAAATTTATTACATTTGTTATTCTGCTAACCAACCACAAGCAACCAACTGCAAGTTAAAATCTGTCAAAAAATTGCGTGTGTGTTTCTATTATCATGCAATTACGATCCGTTTGAAAGAAGTTAATGGTCTCTGAAGTCGTATTGACGCCCATACAAACGTACTTCCAATATTACTTGGGTGCTAGTAAAAGTTTAATTAATATTTTTATATTTATTATACATAAAAATCGCGGTGCCAACTTCAAAAGTCCATTCAAGAATCCAGTAGGTATTATTTTTAGTGAGTTTAAAGTTTTATTTTTTTATTTTTTTTGTTTGTAGTATATGACTAGGTTACAGAATCCCGTTAAAAGTAGCTAGAGGCGAACACGGCTGTTTTAAACATGAATGGGCATTCACTCTTTTCTGTATTTTATACCCCTAAGGGTATCAGTATATCAGCTGGGCGAATCCGACATTTTTTAATTGAAAACACAGAAAAAAGCTTCCATTCAAAATTTTAACGTAGGTATATATCAAGATAAAATAAAGCTTCAAATCCTGAAATAAGAATTTCAGGATTTTCAGAATATATCATTTTAGTTTATCCATAAATTACGTCAAAATATTTGATAATAATTATTTTTATTTTATTTATGGTAGTGAGCAAACCTACATATTCCATAAATGGGGTCGATCAATAATGATTATTAAACAATTTTGATCGCTCTCACTATGGTGACTAAATGATGCGACTACGAAATAGGCGGCGACAGAGACGAATTGCACTATTAGTCTATTTTGATATCATCGCTGCCTCGATACCACCCGTTTCGTAACCACACCCTGACAGAAAATTATTACCTCGACAATAAATCGATGCAGTAATCGTAAACCAATGAATCCACAGACTTAAACCGAAACATGACTAGGTCACCCGACGGTTTTTTCATCTCCAACTCTTCAGCTTTATCATATTAGTATAGAAGATTAGATTATACTCACTGAAAAACGGTATTAATTCAGCTGTCATCATTAATGTCTTCTTTTAAATCAGAAAACCGTTAACTTGATCGATGGATTAATTTTGCCGATTCATATTAGGTCACGTCTATGTCAAAAGTCTCAAATAATGCCATTAGTCTATGAGATTTCCAGACCTTATTTTTTATTTTAGACCTTATGCCCATTGCAATATAAATAGAATTTAAGTGCATATTGATTCAGCTTTTAACATTTCGAAAGATTAAGTGCCAAATTAACGAAATGGAACAGGGCTAGTAGATTATTTAATGGCAATATTTAAAATTGGAACACTGCAGTTATTATTGGAAGACAGTTAAATTCTACTAGTACAAGTAAAACCTTTCATGATTTTTTTCTCTAGCAAAAACGTTATCGCTTGGTATTTTATTTGAAAAACTATAACAGAAGAGTTAAAAAAAGAAAGCGGGTGCTAGCAAATCTCTAAAACTCTAAAAAAAACGATTGAGGATGTTTTAAGCAAAATATATAATATAATTTATAAACTAGCTTGAGAATTTATATATAATTTTAAAAAAAGAATCACGATGATCAGAGAAGTAGTACTTCTGTTATAAGCACAAATACACCGATAGGTCCACAGAAAGGCATTGCATTTTATATGTATTAAATATTAGAGAATTTTAATACCATTGAAATCTAATAGAGACACAACATTGAGCCAACTTATACCAATTATACATGAAGGTAACAGCCGTGCCCGTCCGCGCGCTGGGCGCGTTTTTTTAGATTCATGCAATAGGGAATATGCATGTAACGCCAATTATTATTATTTTAATATACTATAATGATCCTTTTATCTCTAACATATTTACAGTAATCTATTTTATTTTGATTAGCTATTTTTTTTATAAATACGATTTTGAAAATCCATTTTTTTTTGTAGAAACGGTACGCATTTCTAAACGCTCCGACATAAGCAAACACTACATGTGACGTCATTCGCGCATAAACAAATGTCAACGTGTGTTCTGTAGTCTACAGTTTCTTGTTTTCTCGGGTATTTATTTATTTATTTATTTATTTAAAAACTTTATTGCACAAATTTAGTACAAAGGCGGACTTAATGCCGCTAGGCATTCTCTACCAGTCAAACCTTTGTCCTTTATTTATTGTCCTTTATTACGATAATTTGTTAGAAACAAACCTTTTGACTAACTTTTGAGGTGCAATAACATTAAACTAATGTGCTTTTTGAGCACGAATGACGTCACAGAATGGCGGCTAGTTATGTACCGTTTTTTACTGCAGTAGTGGCAGATAAAGTTTAAACCCTTTTATTTTGGTGTCATTACCCTTTAAAAAAGGTTTAATATTGATATGAAATAAACAAAAAACATGCATAGGTATTCCCTATTATAAGACAAAGATATCTACAAGTTTTTAGATTATTAGCTTTCATTCCGAGGTTTGTCTCTTTTTTACCATAACTGTACCTTTAATTACAAGGTTACCTTTAATTCCGTGGTTTGTCCCCTTTTAACTTATTTGCACCATTTATTCTGAGGCTTGTGCCTTTTTCAACTTATTTGTACCTTTCATTGGGAGGTTTTCCCCGTTTTTACCTTATTTGTACGTTTCATTCCGAGATATACCCCTTTTCAACTTATTTGACTGATCAAAACAGGATTTTAAATCATTTGATGATGGTATTTAATACAATTATAATTAAAGTATAAAGGTTGAATCTGAAAGTAACAAAAATTGCCATTTAATAATTTAATAAAATACTTTACCGATAAAAAAAGTTTTACAGTATTTTTATTTTCATGTCAACTTTTTCTGAGCATCATTTGCGTTTTTTTTTTGTTACTTTATTTTCTTGGTAACTTTATGTAGACAATTCATTTAATTAAACCGTTTTCTGTACAAATGCAGCGTGAAACAATCTCAAGTAGTCGTAGACCAAAAAGACAACCATTTTCTCCTTTAGGGTTCCGTATATATTGTTGCTTTTTTTTTGGATATTATTTATTTGTATATTTTAAGTATAAAAAGAGTGGAAATTTATGTCGCTATTATATCGCTAGTATTGTGATTATTAAACGTCAAAAAGAAGCCATTATTTTTGTGCTAACACCTTAACATAAAAACCTGATATGTTTTACTGCGAAGAATCCATATAGGTGCCTAATTAAATCTACCCCTTTTTAATTATCTGGAAAATGCCTTTCGAAATTAGATACAGTAGGCAGTAATGTATATAGATTGACATTTGCATCTACCCTACGTTTTAGTAAGGCGTCCGCTCTTTGTACAATGATATAAATGATATAAAATATATATATATTTTTTTTATTGGAGCACGCCATGTCACTTTGTATATGTCACCTTCAAAGTCCTTGAATGGGGTCGATTAATAAATTGTTTTTTAACAATATTGATCGGCCCCACTATACCGGTTAAATGATGCGTTTACGAAATGGGCGGCGACAAAGACGAATTTGCATTATGAGTTTATTTTAATATCCTCGCTGCTTTAACTTTAAATCAACCGCCTATTTTGTATACGCACCCTGAAAGAAGAGTACTACTTCGACAAGAAATCGATGCAGTAATCTCCTAAAAACCGTTGAATGTATCTAATACTTAACATTTCAGAATATAAATATATTTTCAGTTATATCATGTATGTAAGAAATATATACAAATATAGGTAGATGCTAGATACCGTACTTAGTTTTTTATACACAAAGCTTTGTTTCATTATTTTAGTTGAAACTTACGAAATCCTAAAAACTTAGAAACGGCTGCCTTCGAGATCAATGGGCGCTGCTTCCAAGATTTCTTTAGCCAATGTACGAACACCGACTAAATCTGCATTCTTATTTCCGTTAGAGGCAATAACCCGAGCAATAACGACGCAACCAGGTGGTGTTTGTTCTCAAACTGCAACCAAATGCGTTTTTTTTCACTTTTTAAACGTTTCTGCAAATGTCGTTCCAGCATTTTATTTCGTTTAAAACGTAAATAATAGGTACGTTTCAAAGAAATTAAAGCTGTGTTTTTCGAAGAAACTTTAACTTAATTAGAAGGAAATATGGTCGTTATTTGTAATTAAGATTTACGAGTAAGTAAGCGAGATTTAATGCTTTTAATTTAAGTAGGAAAGCAATAATGTTTTTTTTTATTACAGAATTCGTCTTAAGACGTAAAGGATTATGTTTTAATTTTTACACATTTTAAATATATCTTTTAGCCTGTATTTATAGATTTATTATTTCCATACTTTAAACGAAGCGAAGATTGTTTTTTTTTTGCTGTTGCTTACCTGGCTAAACTTCCTAAAATCAAGAGATTCGTATTACATTATAACCCCCAATTATCGCCTAGGAACCTTAATTGAGTCTATAAAATTAAGATTAGATAAGGCTATAAATTGGTGTCACGGAAACGTACGCCGCCAGTTCCATGAATCAAGCAGAACAAAAGTTGGTCCAGACAAAACGAAGCCATTTTTGTTTTAATCACACGACCAAATTGTGCGACCATATATTCTGGGCTTTTCAACGTAGGTTCTGTTTACGAATGGATGGGTTCCAGTAACTTATTGACGGTTAACTTAGAATTAATACAAATGGCACGGATTTAGTTGCTTAAATTCGAAAAAGTATTTTTATTTTTGTATGATGACTACCATCTTTTCCGTTTTATTTAATGAAAAAGTTTTTTCATTAAATAAAACGGAAAAGATGGTAGACACTTCATCAATACTTACTACTAGTTTTTTTTTATTGGAGCACGGCATGTGATATTGAATCTACCTGATGAACAGCAGACCTAAAAGTCTATGAATGTGGTCTATCAACACAATGTTGTTAACAGCATTGATTGCTTCCATTATGCCGGCTAATTTATGCGTTTACGAAATGGACGATAAAGACCAACCGAGTCCCTTCGCCTGCCTTATCTTCAAATCAACTGTTCGTTTCATAAGCGTATCCTGAAAGGAGACTACCACCTCGATAATAATTTGATGTAGGTACATAGATCTACTAAAATCCGCAGACGAAACGATCGCACGTTTCTAGACACTCGAATTATTTCGGTGCATTAATTAGGGTGTATTCTCTATAAATTCCACAAAAATAGTTTTGTTTTATATAAAAAAACTAATCAAACTAATTTTTATAGAGGATAACGTCTTGTATTTTATTTAGAATAAAAAAGTAAGTATTAATAGGGAAATGCCCTAAAGCCTAAAATCGTCTTCTCCCATACATGAAACCAAAAAGAACTTTTACAACTAATCTAGGCCCAAGGAAAAACCTAAAAGTAACCTGTTTCAGTTTTAGTCTGTGGGTTTACCGGTTTTCAGTAGACTATTGTATCAATTTCTTGTCGAGGTGGTAGCCTCCTTTGAGAGTGAGGCTACGAAACGCGCGGTTAATTTATTGATAAAGCAGCGCGAGGCTATTAAAGTAGACTCGTAATGCAAATTCGTTTCTGTCACTGCCCATTTCGTAACCGCATCATTAGAAGCATAGTGAGCGAGATCAATGCTGTTAACTAACGATGTCTTGATTGATCCCACCCATGGATTTATTATGAGTACCTTTCCGCGAAAGCAGGGGTGTGGGTTCGAGTCCCGCCCACCAGGATATTTTTCATTGCATTTTTATCTTTAAATTTATTAATTTTTATTTAATGCTTACTACATACACAAATATTAGTAATGACCCATACTCGAAAACCTTTAAGGTTTATTTGAGTACGGGGAGTCACTTTACAATAGGTATTATCATTACATTGTAGTAGGTACAGAAACGGTAGACACATTCCAATTATTTATTATAATATTTGCAGTTATCCACATAGGTACATATTTTGCAGATCGATTGGCGTAACATTAAGATATGCCTGTGTTACATATTTTAACACTCTAGTTCCGTACACTAATAATGTGTACGGAACTAGAGTGTTAAAAATATATATGATAATATTTTCAATATAAGAATATCCCGATATGGGAATTTATAAGAATGTAATAGGTATATCGGAATATTATCCACTAAAGGCAAGCATTTAGCACAAAATACCATGTCCATGAATATAGTATAATGCATGCCTCAGAGCGGATAAGAGAACAATGTGCAAGCTACGTCATTCATGCAGTTATGCTGAAGCGCTGTCGAAATATAGCCTGTGCATAACTGAAAGACCAATGGTACATACGTGCTGGGAATAGGCGTTTATAGCACGTTCGGGGAATTTATATGCGATTTTATAGTTAATAATATAATAAAGTTATATTTATTAGAGGTTTCAGAAAAACATGACAAAAATTTTGTGTTGAAATACATAGTTATATACGTATTAGTTTTTTTGATATAAAACCCTAGTCACTATACTAGGATTCCGTGTTGGGGTGACTAGTCTCTTTCTAGTTTCAAGTACTCGGCCTACAAATTATTATAGTTAGATAAATTAACCTTCATTCCGCCTTCGTAGACTAGTGGTTGCTCTTTTGGCGTTTTATCCGGAATCGTGGGTGCGATTCCCACCCATGGCAAAAAAAAAGTACGTTTTACTGTACATTTTGTCATGATCTGGGTGTTAATATAATATTATTATATCATTGTTTCGGGTATACATGGTACAAGCCTAGAGCATAGTTTGTAGCCAGTGCAATATGTGTAAATTGACCTACAATAAACAAATAAAATAATGCTTTTAACTTTATCAAATATTTTTAAAACTAGTTTATATTGATATAATTTTTGTGGTTTCACGTTTGTATTCTAATGTCCTTATTCATTAAAAATACTTATTGAAGCCTCGAAGAACACTTTAGTTATGGAATGTTTTGTCTATTTTACACATATTCATTTTTGTTGCTAAATAAAAGAGACAAAACCTTCTATATCTAAAACATTTACTTTCGCGTTAACTATAACCACTGCATTAACATTTTGACCAATCACACGCTCGCATTTTTGGTTCTCAAAATTTCCGCTTAGAGCGCTGAACTATTTCCCATACAAATTTTAGTTAATTTAAACTCAAAGTACCTAATAGTTAGAAAACTCACACTTAGGGGTCTGTCGCACTGTTATTTATTAGGCGTAGTATACTAAATGCTTTCCTCCTATTTCACAACCTGTACAATTCCAGCTGCAACATTTTGAAGCCTTCGGGAATTTTGTTTTGGATTTTACCAAACAGATTTAGGTTTCTGATTGAAGTTAATTTCTAGACTGGGTTTAGATTTTCTAGTACAGTTTGATTGATAATAATCTCATGCTAAGTACTATTTTTTAACAAAGTAATTTGTTAAAACAATAAGAAAAATAGCCTTTATTTTATTGAAAGTACTAATCAAATTATACCGGTCTCGTTACCGCCGTCGATTTCTTGTCGAGGTGGTGGTCTCCTTTCAGGGTGCGGTTACGAAACGGGTGATTGAATTGACGATAGAGCAGCGAGGATATTAAAATAGACTCGTAATGCAAATTCGTCTTTGTCGCCGCCCATTTAATAACATATTATTTCTACTTACCATCAGTTACCATCACTCAACAAACAAAGTCAAATTTGTCACGGGCGCCGTCACCCGTGAAGGTATATACATGCATATATGTAAATACAAATAAAAAAATACAAAAATGTGCTCCAATTTTTTTTTTAATCACTTTGCACTGTAGTTTTTGCAAAAAATTTTTACTATAGTCGCTAGTAACTATAGTTAGGATTTAGCCAATAAGAGAAATTTATTTGAAAAATAAATCGATCATTTGGTTGATCCCTATCTATAGTTACCAGCGACTATAGTAGAAACTGTTTAATAAAATATGTTGTAAAGCTACTGTACAATCTTTTTCATTATACCTTGAAAGCGTAACGGTTCGAGCATTAATGCCAGAGCTAATGCTACAAGTATTTAGTGGTGCATTATAGTGACAAGTGTTCGTCATTACGTGTCGTTACCGTGACGCTAATGGCGGACACCGTGACACGTGTTACCTTAACACGATTAATAGTTATGCTATAACAATTTAATTAATGACTAAAGATTTTGATGCGGGTTTATTTTAAAACAACTTATTTTAACTTAAAATAATGTTCTCGGACTTTATATATATACCATCACGAGTGCCTTTTCCTTCCAAGAGCCGTTTAAACGGCGTCAGTGTACCCAGCGGAGGGATTAACTCAACCTCATTTGGCCGATGGTATTCGGAGGCAACACCTAACAAGTGGCGAGCTTGTCGCGGTGCTTATAATGGTATAGCGTCGTTGTATAAAGCGGTCACCCATAACAGGTCCAGTTTGTTGCCATCTGCTTAACCTTGATATCAGTTGCGCAGTGACTTAACCACTAGGCTGGGGCCGCTTTTTTATTTTTTTATTTTAATTAAGTACGAGTAAGTACATGAAAAAGTACTTTATAATTTTTCACATACTATCGATTGGTACTATAATAGTACAGTGTGTTATTTTTTCGGCTTTCAGTCAGTGTATGCAGTTGTACTTTTTTTAAATTGAAGCACGGCATGTGACTTTGTATCTTCCTGATGGTAAGCAAAACCTAAGAATAGGGTCGATCATACATGTTGTTTAACAATATTGATTGCTCCTACTATGCCGGCTAAATGATGCAGTAACGAAATGGGCGGCGACAAAGACGTATTTGCATTACGAGCCTATTTTAATATCCTCGATGCTTTATCGTCAAATCAGTCGCCCGTTGCTTAACCTCACCAATAAAGGGGACTACCACCTCGACGATAAATCGATGCAGTAATCCCCGGTAAACCGGTGAACCCACAGACTAAAACCGAAACATGACTAGGTAACTTGACGGTTTTTGAATCTGTATAAAAAGTCCGGTCGGTCGGCCTAGCATTCGTTTGTTTTAAAATATAAGTAAAATACTTATATTTGAAAATTAAGGATTGGTTTCTTTTAGTATAATTTACCATCATCAATATTTAGGGTACTTTCCCTCTTACCATGGCCTTTATTTCCACCCTGTATATAAATTTTCTCCACCATTTTTTTAAGTATATCTAATACTTTTTGGTTTATTAATGAATTAAAAAAAAACTTCGAAATAAAAAGTCACTATTATTAATGTTTGCGAAGCCTCGAGCAAAAGTTATTATTATAATTTACTCTGCGTAACTTTAACCATTTACGCAGCGTACGCTCTCAAAAGAATCATTTTTCCCCGTTTTTGCAACATTTTTCATTCTTACTCCTATTAGTCGTAGCGTGATGTTATGTAGCCTATAGCTATGCTCCTTAAATGGGCTATCCAAATATTTTTTTTCAATTCGAACCCAGGACCTCCGGATACAACGCTAAAGGCGCAACCACTAGTCTACTATTGAAGAAATACACAACCAATATGACATACATATACACTAAGCTAATGCTTGGGATCACGACAAACGAAACGGGAAGTTGATTTGACGATAAAGCAGCGAGGATGCTGATTGGTCTCGACGCCAATTTCGTAACTGCATCATTTAGCCAGCATAGTGGGGTCGATCAACGCTGTTAAATAACAACTTATCGATTGGGTAGATACAAAGTCACATGCCGTGCTCCAATTTTATAGTCATAGATTCAAAATACCTTGATTTATATTACCTGAGGCTCTACCATGGGTTTGCGCATTGTAGAAACGTAACGTATTCATTTACGTATACGTGAGCAACAACCAATAAGATCGCTTTATTCAATCCTGTTACCAAAAATAAAGCGATCCTATTGGTTGTTGCTCACGTTTACGTAAATGAATACGTTTCTACAATGCGCAAACCCATGGTAGAGCCTCTGGTATTTAAGTACACGCTTGTGAGAACGTGTATACGGTTTTCGGAGCCGTAAATAGGCCGTACTGATGCTCTACCATGGCATTGCGCATTGTAGCAACGTAACGTATTCATTTACGTATACGTGAGCAACAACCAATAGGGCCGCTTTATTTTTGGTAACAATATTGAAAAAAGCGATCCTATTGGTTGTTGCTCACGTATACGTTACGTTTCTACAATGGTAGAGCCTCAGTACCTTACTTTTATAACGTCTACGTGCAATATAATACATTTACACTAGCTATCAATTAACTTTAATGGAGTTATTACATCCATTATGTCACTTTGATATCCATTACGGCCTTTGTGAGCAAGTTATACGGCTAAGGTAGTGATGTACCGACGGTGGTGTTCTTATCAACGGCATTGACGAATTAACTGCCACTTAAATTTCACTATCTCTTAAATTATGCGGAAATAAGGAAGAATTTGGTAGTAAAATATTTTAGACGGAGTCTAGTGTATACTTGACATACTTTCTATTATTTATTTATTAAAAAAATACTACAATTACGGTGTTATGGCCATTAGACCGTAAACGGCCTCCAGGGATGATAAGGATTAAAAGACCACATTTTTATAATACGAATTTAATAGAAATCCTTTTTTTTCTAGCTAGTGTAACTACACTATATAGAAAAAAAAAAGAATTTCCATCAAATTCGTATTATAAAAATGTGGTCTCTTAATCCCAATCGTCCCTGGAAGTCGTTTACGGTCTCATGGCCATAACACCGTAATTGTAGTTATTTTTTTTATAAATAAATATTAGAGTGTAACTACACTAGCTAGAAAAAAAAAGAATTTAAGCTAGTGTAACTACACTATATAGAAAAAAAAAGAATTGCCATCAATTTCAAAAGAAATCCTTTTTTTTTTCTGAAGGAGGCCGTTTACGGTCTCATGGCCATAACACCGTAATTGTAGTATTTTTTTTATAAATAAATAAATAATAGTAAGTAATTATGTCGAGTATACATTAGTATACTCGACTTAACATAACATGACTCAGTCTATATTTGATATGAATATGATATTAAAGTCTTTTTTTTATTGGAGCATGGCATATGACTTTGTATCTACCTGGTGAGCAGACCTACAAAGTCCATGAATGGGGTCAATCAATAATTGTTTTTAAACAATATTGATCGCTCCCACTATGCCAGCTAAATGATGTGATTACGAAATGAGCGGCGACAAAGATGACTTGCATTACGAGTATATTTTAATCTACTCGCTGCCTTATCGTCAGTTAAACTAACCATTTCGTAATCGCACCCTAAAAGGAGACTACCACGTCGACAAATAACCTCATGTGACCTAGTCATGTTTCGGTTTTAGTCTGCGTGTTCACCGGTTTTCCGGGGACTACTGCATCGATTTCTGGTCGAGGTAGTAGTAACCTTTCAGGTTTCAGTTACGAAAAGGGCTGCTTTTAAGTGCGATGACGAATCGTGCGATTGCTTTAACGATAAGGCAGCAAGGATAATAAAATAGACTCGTAATGCAAATACGTCTTTGTCGCCGCCCATTTCGTAACCGCATAATTTACCCGTCATAGTGGGAGCGATCAATATTGTTAAACAACAATGTATTGATCGAACCCATTCATAGACTTTGCTTGTCTGGTTACCATCAGTAACATACAAGTCAAATGCTGTGCTCCAATAAAAAAAAAAACAACAAATTAAAACCTAAACATGGTCACTTGCATTTGTATGGGCGGTAGTAACGAAACCGGTACTAATAACCGTTTAGAGAGATTTGCTTATAAATGACCAGGCTACGGTTACAGAATAGTAAAGTAGTTAACTTAAACCATTAACCGTACAACTTGCATACAGTTATTGGTAGGTAAGGTGGACGAAAGCTTTAGTATCTTATAAACATTGCCAAAGAAAATTGAATCTTAATTCCAAGTGACAGAGTGTTTGTTACACATTGACCGTTCATCTACTGGTACAGATGGATAGTTGGACAAAACAACAGATGTTAGTAAGGTCCAAATGCGCTTTATGGTGCAATTCTGACTTCGACAACATTAATTCCTGTAATGTGTTTCAGAAGAGACACAATTTTAGTGACATTCTAATATATTCATTATTAGTGGGTTCGATTCCCACACATGTCAAAAAAAAGTACGCTTTTTCTGTACAGTTTGACATGGTCTGGACGTCTATAAAATATAATATGTACTAGGTATATCGTTGCTTCTGGTATACATAGTTCAAGCCGAGAGCTTAGTTTGTTATATGAAATAAAAGACAAGACAAGACAAGAAATAGGTAAATAAATGAAAAAAAAATACTCTACATATGTAATTATATAAAATAAAAATTGAAATAAATTATAATAAAATGATATTCATTTTATAGAGTCGTACGGATCTCGAATGAAGAAAGGTCATTGGGCACAATCCGACCCAATTTGTGAAGGTGTGCCTACAGAAACAAAATTACTTTTAAATTAATAAGGTATATCCCACTTTCCATTTTAAGTTTTTTTTTTTTTTTAAACCATGGGAATAAAATATTACAAGTGATTTAAAAGTTGAAGATATTTATTGCAAAGAACAAAATAGAATTTAAACGAAGGAATTGTATTTGTCGGGGAGAGCTCCAGTTTGTTCGACACAAATAAAAATCGTTAATTTATTTTAAAATATATTTATTGCGTCCATTGATCTCGACACCGAGTAGAAAAAGAGAAAAAGAAAAGTGTTGCCAATTGTAATTTAAAGGCCGGTGTTAAAGACTAAAATAATAATTTCAGGTATAAAGGTTCGTTTCGAACACACTGCCGACGGGCATTAAGAGTTTTAAAATAACTAACTTGACAATTTAGAGATATATTGAATTCTTAAACATAATTTATATATTTTACCTAATAAGAATTCTTAAACATTTAATTCATAATAAACAAATATTGAAATTTGGCTTAATCAAGTTTAGTTTAGTGTGGTACATGCATAGTAAAACATAAATAAACTGAGCATTTAAAATTTAACACAGGCCTTATTCATAAAAACTTCTTGAGTCCTGGAGGAACACCCTATAGGTCTTGTTTCTTTTCCGCATACTATTTTTTGTTGCTAAAAAAAACAGACAAAACCTATCACAACCACAGCGTTACCCCAGGACTCAACAACTCCCTATAAATAGCTGTGTTAATCTATACTTATAATCTATAAAAAATCTTAATATTATGATGGTTTATATGTATAAATAACTTCACAAAATTTATTTGTTAATGGGTAACAAAATAAGCTTGTTTACTGCTCTGCGCCCAATGCCAGAAGCAGTCTTAACTTCTGCGACCCTTACCTTTCCATCAGTGCCAGGAAGAACCCTAGTGACTCTAGCCAGTGGCCAATGTAGCGGTGGACTATTGAGATCCTTAATGAGTACTAAATTACCTTCTTCGAAATTCGGTGTGCTTTTGTGCCATTTAGTTCGAATGTTTAATTGATTAAGGTATTGTTTATGCCAGATATTCCAGAAATGTTGTTGTATCTGAGTACACCGCCGCCAGAACCGTAGGTGGTCATTTGATATTTGTGTAAGGTCAGCCTCAGGTACTACATTCATTGATCGCCCAATCAGAAAATGTGCCGGTGTAAGTACCTCTAGGTCTTCGGAGTCTGCAGTCAGCTGAGTAATAGGGCGAGAGTTCATTATGCCTTCTATTTGGGTGATTATAGTTGAAAATTGCTCATGGGTAATAGGTACATCTCCTATTATTCTTTTAAGGTGATACTTAGCACCTTTCACTGAAGCTTCCCAAAGTCCCCCAAAGTTCGGAGAATATGCAGGTATGAAATTGAATTGAATACCTCTAGATGATGCATATTGCATTGTTTTGTCTAGGTGAGCTTGAGAGTTTGACAGCTGATATAATTTATTTAATTTACTGTGAGCACCCTTAAATGTTTTTGCATTGTCGCAATAAATTATTTGTGGCAAACCACGTCTGGAAATAAATCTATTCAGAGCTGCTAAAAATGTGTCAGTTGTCATGTCTGACACTAGTTCAAGGTGTACGGCCTTGACCACGAAGCACACAAACACAACAACATATCCTTTGCTGGTAACAGAACGTCTTAATGTTGACTGTTTTATATGAAAAGGTCCACAATAATCTATACCCACCTTGCGGAAAGGATGGGCCTCATTGACACGATCAAAAGGCAAGGATTCCATTAGCTGTTGTGCAGTATCGGCTCTAAATCGATAACACCTTAAACATTTATTTATTATGTTTTTAATTTCACGGTTAGCATTAACAATCCAATATTTTTGCGACAGGCTGGTATGTGTTTGTTTGTACCCAGAGTGCATTAAAGATAAATGTTCATTTGTTATGATTAGGGAAGTCAAATGACACTTGGCAGGTAAAATAATTGGATACTTTTGTGAGTAAGGAATATTTGCATATTTTAATCTACCACTTACTCTTAATAAATTATTAGTATCAATAAATGGATGTAACATTTTAAGGTTAGTTTTTATAATTTTATTATTTTTAATACAATTCATTTCTTCCGAAAAATAAAATGATTGAACCTTATAAATTATTTTGTACATAGCAGTTTTTATCTCTAATGCTGATAAGTTTTTATTAAACATTTTATTATTTTTATTTTTACAATTATTATAAAAGCGCAACAGCCATGCCACAATTTTTTGCGTTTTTGATAAAGTAGAATATTTAACAATATAATCTGGCAGCTCTGCCTTTGTAGTTAAACAAGTACCTTCAGTACTGTTTGGTATTGTACCACATAAAGTGTGATTGCAATTAAATGAAAAAGTTACACTAATATTAAAGTTAACTGAAGCTAGTGTAGGTGGGCCATTCCACCATAAAAAGTTATTTTTAATTTCTGTGGGGTCACAGCCCTTTGATATCACATCAGCTGGATTTAATGAACCTTCTATGTGATGCCATTGACAATAAGCGGTCAATAAATTAATCTGATTTATGCGATTAGATATGTATGGAGACAACTTGTTGTTACCATTTTTTAACCAACAAAGAACTATTTGTGAATCAGAATACATATGAATTGACTTAATATTAAATTCCAATAATATTGGCTTAACCTTGGAATATAACTTAGCTAGTAGCAAGGCACTATTTAACTCTAATTTAGGAATAGTTAGTTGAGTTTTTATTGGTGCTATTCTAGACTTAGAACAAAGTAATGTACTTTTAATATTATTATTACAAACAACTCTAATATAAATGCAACAGCCATAAGCTATGACAGACGCATCACAATAACCAAACATTTGTATAGAAGATGGGTTTTCAATATTTAAAAACCTATCAACACTTATTGTAGGCATATTTATCAACCTATTGTAGAATAGTAGCCAGTCTTTGAGCAACGGTTCTGGTAAATGTGAGTCCCAATGTAATTTAGCTAACCATAGTTTTTGCATAAACTCCTTTGCCCTTGTTATTAAGGGCCCTGCCAACCCGAGGGGATCATAGAAAGATCCTATAAAACTTAATATATTTCTTTTATTCCATATTTGTATATGCTTTTTAGGACAACTTATAGTGAATTTGTCATATTTAATATTATATGACAAGCCTAATGCTTTCATATGCAGCTCATTATCAGTTAATGGTTTGTCTTCAAAATGTTGTTTGTCTGGAGGTATATCGACTAATAAAGATGGGTGGTTCGATGCCCATTTGTGTAAAGTAAAACCTCCTTTGAATAATAAATTAATAATTTGTTGCCTTACCTGTAATCCATTCTGAATGGAATTGGTTCCAATTAATGCATCATCAACATACATATTATTCCTAATTACCTTGGCTGCCAGAGGGTAATCGTTGTCATGTCTCTCTGCAAGCTCCAGTAGGCATCGTGTTGCAAGGTGGCTCGAACTTTTGAGGCCGTATGTGACCGTTTGCAGCTGCAAGATTTTAAGATCACCATTGTATATGTCTTTCCATAAGATATTTTGCAGGTGTTTTTGTGACGGACTGATATCTATACATCTATACATGTGCTTTATGTCACATAACATGACATATTTATGACAGCGAAACAAAATTAAAATATTGAACAAATCCTTTTGAATGTTTGGCCCACATAATAAAACCTCATTAAGGCTATTATGCTTACCACAAGCCTTAGTGTTACCATCAAACACTACTCTAAGCCTGGTAGACTTTTTGTCACTCCTGATGACCGGATGGTGAGCCATGAAATATGGTGTAACATTTTGTGACTTGTAAAAATTTAAATCAAGGACCTTTGCATGACCTAATTTAATGTAATCATTAATAAAACTGTTATATTGTAATTTTAAATTGTTATCATTGGCAAACCTATTCTGCAAATATGTCAGCCTCCTCAGAGCTATACCAAAGGTGCTGCCCAAGTTGAGCTCTTCAATAGGGGTAGACAGAGGCAAAGAAACCTGAAACTTGTTATTTAATAATAACGCAGAATTCCTGAAATTAGTTTCACAAATATCAGGTATATTTTGTATGACATTTTCAGTTGGAGAATCAGAGACATCCTCAGTCTCCCAAAATCTCTGTAAAATGTTGTCAACATTGTTAATATGTAAGGACACCTGGCTGTTATAACAACCGGTGTTGAACACCATTTCACCAGATATAACATAACCAAATTGGGTATTTAATAATTTTAATTGACTATTATTTAATGACACTATGTCTGGCAAAATTATTTTAAACATAAAATCAGCTGATAATAATAATGAAATATTTCCTGGTATGTTAAAATCTTGGTCAGCTAATTGAACATACTCAGGTATTTGTAATTTTTGTAAATCAAATCTTTGTTGAGGTAGTTGTGTAGTTATTTCATCTATGACAAAACAAGTAATGCTACAAGTAAAATTGTTCAACAATGAAGTTAAATTAATATTGACAGCCTTGGAAATGGATTTTTTAACCTTGCCAAGGGCTGTGACAGTCAAATTGTGATTGAATGTTTTGAGGTTTAGTGATTGGACAAGCTGTGAAGTAATGAATGAAGTTTGACTTCCGCTGTCTAGCAAGCACCTCACAAGCACATGAGTACTACCTTGCCTTAATATCTTAGCTTTTATTGTTGGTAGCAGCACAGCTGAACTACATGTAATATTGTTGTGTATTATTACTGAATTATTATTGACCTTTGTGTCGACATTGTCAGTATGCAGGAGAGTGTTATGTTCTTTGCTCTTGCATACTGAACATTTAAAATGAAACTTGCATTTTTGTGTATGTTTGTTCAAACATATCTTGCAAAGACCCTGAACTGTAACAAAATTGATTTTGTCCATCTCTGAGCTTGACCCAAACATTGAGCAATTAAACAATTTATGTTCAGATTCATTGCAAAATTTGCAATTGAAATATTTTGAATTATTTGCTACATTTACAACTTTACTGCTATATTTTAAGTTAGATTTAAATAAAGGTACCTTACCTTCACTTTTGTTGCTTTCTTCAAAGCTGTTGGCTCTTTTTTCAATAAATTTAAAGAAATCTTCGAGTGTTGGCAGCTTGGTATTGTCTCGGTCAGAATGGAACGCTCTACAGCTAAATGAATCCACCTTGCGAAGCAAAATAGGCAAAATAATCATGTCCCATTGGGCTATGGGCTGGCCTAGATTGCTTAAGGCTGATAAATGTTGGCGGGAATGCGAAATTAAAGTTCTCAGGCTGGCAGAAGTGCCCTTGGCTATTGGAGGACAATCTAATATATTGTGTACATGGTTAATAATTAATAAACATTTATTATCATATCTCTCCTTCAGCAGTGCCATAGCCTGCTTGTAGGAGCCGTTGCTCAAAGGCAGGCTCTCTATAAGAGCTAATGCTTCCCCTTTACAATACTTCCTTAAATAAAAAAGTTTTTGAATTTCACTAAGCCGGTCGTCCTGGTGAATTACAGTCAAAAAGATCATAAAATGGCTGGAATTTTGTGATTTCGCCTCCGTCGAATGATGGAATTTCGATCTCCGGCAGCTTGACGTGGTGTTTACTGGCGGGGGGTTTATTGTTAAGTAACCGTTGAAGTTTTGAGATGATATCGATGCATTTATCCGCGACGTCATCTTCACTGAAGTCACCCTCCTCATATTTGCCCTTCAAAAGCTGCAGGTCGACCTTATAGTTCATGTAATTATTTAATGTAATTTTAAGTTGTTCTATTCTCGTCGTTATACCCTCGCCGTCTAGAATTACTTGGGACTCTTGCTCCCGCAAGAAAGTGGCTGCTTTGGTTATTATGCTTTTGCACTGGGCGATTTTTGCGCTTAACTTTTTGGCGTCAGTTTCCATTGTGCAAAGTAATATGACAAAAATGTACCTTAATGTCGGTCACTTCTTGTCTGAAAAAAATCCAAAATCCATGTGCCCACGCGGCGTCCGGTAATTTTTATTTTGCGTTCCAACTTCAAAAAATCCAGGGTTTTTTCTGCTATATGGGTTTCGGCACCATTTATTTGTGTCGGGGAGAGCTCCAGTTTGTTCGACACAAATAAAAATCGTTAATTTATTTTAAAATATATTTATTGCGTCCATTGATCTCGACACCGAGTAGAAAAAGAGAAAAAGAAAAGTGTTGCCAATTGTAATTTAAAGGCCGGTGTTAAAGACTAAAATAATAATTTCAGGTATAAAGGTTCGTTTCGAACAGTATTAATAAACACCATGCGTATGAGTACTCGGTCTGGCGGCATATATAATGCTATCTCTCTCGCTTATAAATAAATAAATAAATCTTTTTTTTTACAAACCGTCATGAACAATTATCGAAATTCTTTACACTATTTTTTATTTCTGGGTCAAAATCAAAATTATTGTACAGTAACAAAAAAGAAACAAAAATGAATAACGTTACAAATATGAATAATGTTACAAAAAAGTAACAAAAAGGAATTGTAAGGGTTTTTTCACACTATGGTAATTAAATAAAAAAATATTTAACATTATTTAATATAAATATATATAACAATAATAATAATAATTACAGTTTAATGTAGCTTTACTTTTATTACCCCAAAATTTAACTAATTCAAAGTCACTTTTGAAGTTATTACTAATCATAGTCGTGTTGCAGATCATTAAAATTTAAATTTGTGTTAAAATTTTATTGATATCTTAGAGCAAGAAAGCACTAAGATATCAATAATATTTTTTTCTTATTAATAAGAAATAATCAACTTCAATAATAATTTTGTTATCACTTAATAATAAGATAAAAATAAACTTTAGTAATATCAATAACAAGTTCTGTGTTAGTAATCTTAAAACAG
This sequence comes from Monopis laevigella, assembly GCA_947458855.1. NCBI lineage: Eukaryota > Metazoa > Arthropoda > Insecta > Lepidoptera > Tineidae > Monopis > Monopis laevigella. Next base: position 7,964,637 of record OX381587.1, on the reverse strand, counting down.
GTAGTCAATCAATTTCAGTATAATTTTTACTACATTTCACGGTATTCACTTCTGAGGCTCTGCCATGGGTTTGCGCATTGTAGAAACGTGACGTATTTGTATCCGTGAGCAACAACCAATAGGGCCGCTTTATTTTTGGTAACAGAATTGAATAAAGCGGCCCTATTGGTTGTTGCTTACGTATACGTATACTATTTTTCTGACTTTCCGATAGTTTTGCAATTTTAATATATTTACTCTTAATCCGTTTCTCGAATTTCTTCAATTTTTTTTTAATCATTTTGTTTTAGTCTTTCTCTGTAAAGGCGTTGTCTTTGGCATTTTCTATAACAAATAATTAAGACATAGATATTTAAAATCTTATAAAATACTTATTTAAAAAACAATGCCATTTTAAATAGCCATATAAATATTAATCTTGTAAAAATTAAAACTTATTTTTTTTTGTTCATTAACCTAATGCGAAATAGCCTTTATTTCATTTTTGTTACATCATTTTTGTAACGTAACAAAAAAACGTAACGATTTGCTACAAAAAGGAAAACAAATCACATGTTTAAAATATAACCCTTAGCCATAAAGATACAAATAAACTTCTAAGATTAAAACAATAATCAGTTTCAAATGTATTATAAACAGTATTTTACATAGTATAGTAATAGTTTATCATTTACTTATCGTAAACTATACAGGCTAAACAAGAAAAAGGAATATATATTTGTTTAAATAATTGAACACGTAAAAAAACACACGTGTCGCACAACCATTTCACGCCATCAAAATGGCTGACTGCGGCCGCAAGACGGATGCTATTGGTCGTCCTTATATCAAAATGTTGCAAGCCCAAAAATTTTGAAATCTGTTAAACTTAATGTTACAAAAGGGAATAACCAAAATGAAAAATAATGTGGACACGTGTTTAATTGTAAATAATTAATGTACCTCTGTGTTAATTTTATTGATTTTATAAGAATTACGTGGTAATGATCATAATGCAGTTAGATAAATTTATAATTATCTAAAATTATTTTTTTTTTTTTTTTAAATTACTTTTTTGTAACACACGTGTGTCTGGAGACATAATTATTTGTATGAACCAAGTACGATGTGTATATAGCAAAACAGATTTTTTAATACTTACCGGTATATTTTCTTTGTTTATGAATACTAGAGGTATTAATTTGGAAAACCTATATTTAAAATATATAGATCTTATTTAAAAAATATTAACCATTTCAACGCTATTCACAAGGACGTTTTGAGATGTAAAAATGTACAAAAATTTTGAATACGACCCTTCTATAGATTTTGGATATATTTTTTGTACTAAGTGAGATACGATTGCACCTGTAGATATTAATCAAGTTGAAATAAACCTCAGTAATTATTTTTTCTAAGATACAGAATTTCATTTTCTGTCTGATTCCCATTGTTTATGGTAATGCGTCCCATATATTCGTAAACCAGAGATATATGTCGAAACATCCCACATCAATTAATTTCTGTAGGTCGTGGGTAAATTTTTCATACTTAAGTGCCCAATGACCTTTATAAATTACTGCACTTATCTTAGTATGTACTTAATGCTAAGGAGTCCTAGAAAGTGCAATTTTACAGCATGAGTTTCGATTCGGTAGTTTTTTTATTCCGTTTTTATCATATTTACGCATACGATGAATTTTCTTGTTGTTTTTATGTATAAAACTTGACAACAAATAAATCTAAGAAATTCTGTGCGATGAAAATGTAAAATTTACATACCTACTAGAGTTAGTTAAAGCACCTATTCCTTAATTGTTGTTACAAAAAATACAAGTTAATCGCGACAGGCTCGCCACCAGTTCCATGTAGCTTATGAGTACCATAGGGCTAAGATAAGGTGGAATAAATATCTTCTCTCCTCACACACCACGTGATGATAAATAAATTAAAAAAAAGTTTTATTTTCTAAATCCTCCTAAATAAAATTAATTAAGTCGTCTTAAATAAATTAAGTTCTTATTAAAAAGTTTATTACTTTTGTCGGTTATTTTATTTAATACTACTTAAAGATTAAACAAAATGATGAAAGGAATTAATTAAGTACAAGTCAAAAGTAAGTTTAAAAGTTTCTGGATTTGTGTTTAAAAGTTGATCGTGCGATCGGAAGCGGTCTCGTCTTCGGCTCGGGAATTAGATTTTGTCGATTGATCTCGGGTGTTGAACTCCAATACTTAATTAAATTTAACACAAAACCTTATTTATTGTAATAAAAACCTTATTTATTGTAATAAATATTATCACGGGTGCCTTAGGGAACCAGATACTGCCTAGACGTCCTGAGCGTACTCAGCGGAAGGGTTTTTCATCCCATCTCTTCGTAGGCGATGGCATGACTCTACACCGAATAATTAGCTAGCTCGTCACGATGTTTGGATATACTGAATATAAAACGTGAAAGTGAAACTGGGACCGACAGGGCACTATAGTGGTGTTGTTAACAAATGTACATAAATTTTAAGATTAAAAAATTATTGATACAAACGGGTGTGTACCGGGGACCTAAGTAATAATATTAAAACAATTTAGGTAATTAAGACCTGTTACACAACTACAATTAGTGGTATTATACGTGTCATCGTTATATTGTGTGTTCGTGTCTCGCCCACTAGGACATTTTTCATTGTATTTTCATCTTTAATAAAATTAAAGTACAATAAAATCCTGACAAGATAATTGATTTTTGAATTTGAATTTAATAATAAAAAAGTAAAAATAAAAAAAAAATAAAGGCATTCCTCTGCCACTAGATGGCAGAGGAATGCCTTTTTTATTTTTACCTTTTCTAAACTAGGTTTCTACATCACTCTAAATATGGAGTACCTAGTTAGAAGAATGCACATAGAGGGAGTCTGTGTAATATATAAATAAGTAAAAAGCAATGATAAAATGCAATGAAAAAAATCCTGGTGGAGGGACTCGAACCCACGAACCTCGCTTTCGTGGCAACGTGCTCAACCACTGAACCAACCAGGTTTCAGTCACCCCTCACGAATTTTGTCATTGGTTTTTTATATTTATGCTTTTTTTATAAATTCATTATCAGGATAAACTTATATATATATTGTTTAAATTAAAATGCAATGAAAAAGTTCCTTGTGGGCGGGGCCCGAACCCACGAACTTCGCTTTCGCGGCAAGGCGCTCAACCACTGAGCAAACCAGGGGTAAGTCCCTCCTCACTCAGGTTCCTGGTGTATTAGTATTTGCATTTTCATCTTTAATAAAATTTTAATATAATTCTTTAAAAAAATATCTGACCTTCGATCAACAACTGACACTAAAATATCTTCATCTACTTAAATTAGCTATGTTTATAGGTAAGTCTTAACATGAAAAATATTAAATACAACATCTACCTACTAGTAAAATATGCCTAAAAAATCATACCAAAAACACTTCCTTGTAGCAAAAAAAAAACGAAATACAGAAAGTTGTTCACAAAGAAAAAGTTTTTGTACTACAGAACCAGGGTTTTTTGGCTCTTTTGTTTGTCCCATATTTACTCATTCGCCCTCCATGTTTGCGAAGTAGGTATGCATATGTAGTTTAATATTCTCTACGTTAATTGTTTAATGCGATGATATCATAATGTGACCTGCCTTGTTTCTACATTACCTACTAGCTAATGCTGACCCGGCTACTCCCCGATTTATTATGGGAACAATTAAATTATTTGTATAATGTCCCAAATTATTAAGCATCTGTTTGACCTTCTCCCGTCTAATGGCGACCATACACACTACGGTTCAAAGGAGAAGACTGCCTGTGCAGGTAGGCCTGCGCAGGCGATCAAAAATCAATTATTTAGAGTGACACCGTACAGTGTACCTGTGCAAACCTGTGTTTACAAAAATGAAATGAATTAATGAATAAATAAATGAAAATCATTTATTCTACGAAAGCTTAAAACTATAGTAAATTTTAATTGTATACATGGTGGCTGAGTTAGTTAGACTTTAGACTTAAAAATACTACAGTTTTTAGGTCCCCTGTTTAAACCCTGGTGTGTACTAAAGAAGTTTTAATAATAAAAAATATGTGCATTTGTTTGACGACACCACTATCCTCCTAAGTCCTAGGTGCCTTCTCAAAGAACAAAATAGCGTCCATCTTTGAGTCCTGGGTATTGCGAAGTGGGAAATATCATAATGACCGAATATCCTATATGAAGAACAAAATAAATATCTTCATTGAGTCCTGAACTTTTAGCACCGGTTTAAACTATTTTACACAATGTTTTAATTTTTTTGTTAGAATAAAAAAGGTTCATAACGAAGAGAAGATATTTTTGTCTAAGTGAAATTGTCCATAGTTTTGTTCTTTATAAAGAACACTCGGTCTAAGTATATGTTTTCTTATTGAGTACCTATACTAAGAAAAATTGCAATTTTTATTGGTTTAGGTACTTGTTTTTATTTTCTTCACAAAATAATTAAAACACGATCAAATCGGAGGGAAAGTTCTTTAATCAAATATAACATTATTAATTTTAGTTGGTACATTTGGCATGGCACTTTGGCAAAATCAACATCAGACTTATGATACATTAACATTAAATAGTATTATAAAATAGTTGAGATCTATTAGTGCAACAAACTTTAGGTGCATGAGTAAATAAATCCTATAAACGAATAAATATATCAATGGTATCCTTAAAACTAATAAACAAATACAAATATTAAAAACTTACAAAAACAAATATACAAAATCTCACATGTAAATCAAAACACTGCTAAAAAAATTAGGCACCTATGTGGAAATCTGCAAAACAGTTTCTTCTTGCAGTGAAACACAAAGGTAAATCACAAGCTTTACAATGGACGGTAGTCTTCATAACACAGCCCTTTTGTCTGCACCTATGTTGTGAGGATCGCATTGCAGGTAAGTGAAGGGAACCGTATTGTCGGAAAGCATTTGAGGGGATCGCTTTCACTGGAGGTCTACCTCTTTTCAAAGTGTTAGTAACTTCTTCCAGCACGTCAACTGACTCCGCATTTGCGCGTTCAATTCCATTTTCTGAAAGCAGGTAATCATCCAGTATCTCCTCTGCAATAGTTTGCTTAAAAGCACGTAGTTGAACTATTTTATGAGTACGTATTCCTTGCAACTTTTGATCCGCCTTATACTTTATCCAGGCATTAACAACGGACAAGTCAATCAAATGACTAATAAATCTTACCGTCCACTTTTTGGTACGCATTCTCGAGGGACATACAGCTAACAGCCTATCTGTAAGGTCCACGCCCCCCATGTTATTGTTATATTCTTTGACTACTTCAGGTCTTTGGACTTGTATATAGCTACGTAGTTTTCTGTCGTATCGTCTACATTCATCGATAGTGTCTGCAGCGTGTACGCTTGACAACAGCATAACGGGTTTGTTATCGTACCATTTCGTTAGCGCTATCTGCTGATCTTCTCTTACAAGAACGTCATAGCTACCCCTGCCCCGTCTTGCTAATTGTTTATCTGTCTGCAAATTGTCTAATACATATTTAGGCAGGCGGTTTTTCATCACAGTTCCAGCACATTTAAAACCTCGTTTGTACAGCTCATCCAACAACTTGATGCTTGTGAAGAATCGGTCACAGTATATTATGTGCCCAGGCACTAGTGTCTCTGTTAAAGCCAAAACACGCTCTCACCTAAATTAAACATACCATTACCAATTATAGTGTTCTTTCCCTGATATACTATTATATCACATACCAAACCATTTGGATTTGCAAGAATAAAGGCTTTGAGTCCAGTGGGATTCGGTTTGCCGGGGCAATATTGTCGCATCGGACAAGCACCCGTAAAGGGGATTATCATCTCATCAATGGAAATTTTTTGCTCCCGAACCTGTACGTGGCATCCCTGAAGAACTCTATCCAGTAACGGGCGTACCTTCCATAGCAAGTCGTTCTTCCTCATGTCAGGCGTAACATTGTTGTCATAGACTAATTTAAGAGAATTTCTAAGTAAGAAATAACGATCTCGCGTCATAGTTCTTACTATAATTGGTATAGCATATTTCTCGCTCCAGTACATGCGAATTTGCGGGTAGCCGATACATCCCATAAGCATAGTTATTCCAATAAAAGCCTTGCATTCTCCTAAGGTCAAATTTAATTTTTTTCCTGTTTTTTCAACAGCAGTTTGGTTACTCATTGTAACCATTAAAGAAAGTAAGTCTTCGTCTATGTACTCATATAAGTATTCTATCATCGATGATTTCGGTTCGGTTTGTCGATATGACGGCTGTAGCATGGACGGCAATTCTTTGCTGAAACTTGATCTTTTCCAAGGTATAGGATCTGGACACCTAACCGTAGAAGCTCTAACTCTACCACGAGTACGCATACGTGAGCGCACTGCAATTCGACTAAGCACACCACCACGCGTACGTACCGAGCCTCGCTTCCGAATTCCTCGAGTTACATCTTGGCAGTTGCTGGTAGATGAAAGATCAATCTCACCTTCCGAGCTACTAGAAACTTAATTTTCCGAGCTGCTAGAAAAATCCTCATCGCCATTTTCATCGATATTCCTATAAAAAACTTTGTCTCCTTCAGGCTCTTGATAAGTCGGATCCTCATCATCCTCGGCGTCCTCTATCTCAGATTGATTGAGAAGCTCATCTATTTCCTCTTTACGTAGTTCTAAAATATAATAACAATTATAAACCTATAAGAATATCTAATTCATTAATTTATATCGTTAGATTGTGTTAATAGTTAACCTACCTCTTATTTTTAAATTATTGATAATTAATTAATTATATATTTAAAATAATTAAGTATTAGGATTAAAATCTAATACCAAAAATAAACACTAAATAATTAAAAAAAACAAAAATAGAATTACAAAAACAACAATAATATTAATAATAAACAAAACAAATATATTTCTTCCAAATCACACAAACAGAGACCGGATGTAATTTTAAAAGAACAAATTATGGTGTCGAATTTACTATCTAAAGACCGAACACACTTTACAAAGAACAAATTCAGTTTAACACAAATTATCCAATTTATGCCACATGCTTTGCAAAACTAATACGTTGCAGATCTTGTTCATACCCTTGTAATTGCAAAAATTAATCCTTTTTAAAAAAATACTAATATTTCCATAAGATATTTGCGGATTTACTCACGTTGTTTCCGACGTGCCGCCATTGTCGCTTGTTCGTGGCCACTGAATGCAAATATGGCGACTTGCTTTCGCTTAATTGGACGCGTGTGACAGAGACAAATATATAACTATTGAGATAACATCATTTTTTTTACAAAATATTGCCTTAAATTACGAAAACAAATATGTTCTACTCATAGAACGTTCGGTCATAATGATATCTGTCATTTAAAAATTGTCAGGTCTTAACAACGGTTGCCATTTTGTTCTATAGGACGCCAGTTCGGTCTTTCTCACAACTAATTTTCAAAGAGTCCGGGTCTTAGGAGGCTATAGTGCCGCGGAGAGCACGTTAAGGACACTGCATTCGTCATCGCAATAGAAATCCGTGTTCCCTGGTGTTCCCCATAAACGACAAAAATATTTATTAATCTTTCTGTGTTGGTCATTAATTTTTATTTTTTTCGAAATCAGTTTAATATTATAATAAATAACAGGTAAATATATAATTGTATATATTTGATTTCATAACAATGTTTATCTTCCAATATTACTTTTGTATAAAATAAAAAAAGTCATTTATCAAGAGGTTCCTGGTGAATTAGTATTTGATCCCTGAGGGCAAAAAGTTGGAAGGCTCATCCGTCTATAGGAAAAAAGGTACAAATAAACATTAGGGGTACAACAGGGAGAGGTTTTCCCTACTAAAAGGTAATGTTTTACTAAGGCCATGTCCACAAATGGTTTTGGTGGCTACGCAAGTGGTTATTTCACTAGTATATAAACAAAATAAGGAAAATAATAATAATAATAACCAACTAATTCCAACGGACACGTCAACACATTTTTATATTAAAAAAATATTATTAATACGCAATGCCCAATCATTTTAGTACCCAACTCTTTTATTTTAGACTGTTATAGCAAAACAATATAGCCTGCTCTATTATTTCAGAATGATATAACAAAACAATACAGCCTGCTCTATTATTTCAGAATGATATAACAAAACAATTTAGTCTGCTCTATTATTTCAGAATGATATAACAAAACAATTTAGTCTGCTTTATTATTTTAGAATGATATAAGAAAACAATATAGCCTGCTCTATTATTTCAGAATGATATAACAAAACAATATAGCCTGCTCTATTATTTCAGAATGATATAACAAAACAATATAGTCTGCTCTATTATTTCAGAATGATATAACAAAACAATTTAGTCTGCTTTATTATTTTAGAATGATATAACAAAACAATATAGCCTGCTCTATTATTTCAGAATGATATAACAAAACAATATAGCCTGCTCTATTATTTCAGAATGATATAACAAAACAATATAGCCTGCCCTATTATTTCAGAATGATATAACAAAACAATACAGCCTGCTCTATTATTTCAGAATGATTTAACAAAACAATACAGCCTACTTTATTATTGCAGAATTATTTAACAAAACAATATAGCCTACTTTATTATTTCAGATAACTATAAGAAAATAATTTACACTAGTATTTGACTACAACAATACTGCTTTTGTTTTAGTAGTTTCTACCTACTTAATAATTTGATTTTTAATCATATTTTTTTTATTTTCAGGTACGCTCCACTGAAAAAGAATCATCAGGTTTTAGGTAAAATTACTAGACATAAGAAGGCTGTGAATGTATATTTAATAAAAATCTATATAAGGACGGGAATAGATGTTTAAAGAGATATCAAAATCGGTAATTGCTACAAAAATGAATAATTTTATGTAGGCTGTCCATATAAAACTTTATTTTCATAAATTAGCAGTGGGATGTGTTCTTACACAAACCCACAATTTAAACAAAAATGAAAAAATACTGAACCGATTTTAAAAATTCTTTCACCAATAGAAAGCTCTATTATTATCAGCGAGTAATAATTTATGATAAATTTAATAAATTAAGTAATATTAATAAATGGATAAATTTAATTTGAATGATAATAAAAACATTTAAATATATTTTTATTGAATATGTAATAATTAAATTTAATGAATATAATAGTGAAATTAAATAATTAATTAATGAAATAACCCAATGATTTACATGAATAATTTTAAATAACTTAATTATGTACAATTAAGTTGTTTTCATTAATTAATTAAGCAGGGTTTATATTGTAAACTATATTATACTACTAACCACAATATGAGGCAATAAAGAATTTGTATTTGCAACATTGGCTATATATTATTTACGATCCGAATTATTTTTATCTGAACGGCGAGCGAAACCGCGAAGCACAGTTAGTATAATATAATTTAATCCATAAAAAGCGCTACCGGTTATATCGATCAAAGTTAAAGCGAAAAAGTTGAAATGCAATAACTTGCAAAATCCATTCTTTTATAAAAGCTCTTATATTCATACCCACTACAGAACTGTCACTTTATAAAATTTTGCCTAAAAGAGTCGAATCCCTTTTTGTATTAACCGTCGAAATCATTTTGACCTTTTCTTTTGAAAGCATATTTTTCACCTTTCCTAGATCTCAGATTATTTAAAAAAGCAAATTGAACCTTATAAGTAAGCATTTTAAACTAGAAATTTCTTTGAGGAAATTTTCTATAAAATTTATATTGAAACTTGATTACATTGGCGGTATCGAATGAATATAGAAATCCTTGGTAAAAGAAATTTTGATAGAAATTCAATTACTTATGATTTATCATAATTTTTTAATTAGGTCTCTTTTTAAAATTTTTGTGCAGACATTTATTTCTCTATTTCTTTTCGAGGTGGCAGTCACCTTTAAGGTTGTAGTTATATGTATCCTGCCTCTGTAATAAAATAATAATAATATAATTAATAATAATAATGGAGGATATTTCACACATATTTCCCTGGTCATAAACTAAGCTCTAGGCTTATACCATGCCTACTAAATATAAATAATAAAACCTACAGCTGAGGCTAGTATGGTAGTCAAGGTGCAAATAAATAGGAATTAGATTGATTTTTGATTAGATAGTGTGTACCAATGAGGTTTTAATTTTTAAAAAAAAGTACATTTGTTTGACAACACCACTATAGTGCCTCGGAGAGCACGTTAAGCTGTCGGTCCCGCTGACTATTCTAGCCAGCCCAGCTCCTTCCAGAAGGCGACAAGAAGTCCGGGTCTTCCGCAGGCCTCAAGGAGCAACCTCGGTGTTCCGAGGATTTTCGCCCGTTGTAAAGCCACCCCGGTGCAATGAAGCAGCACATTGGTGGGTGTTTCTTCCGTTTCCATGCAACCTCTACATAGAGGGCTGTTGGTGATACCTAAAATTGTAAGGTGCCTGTTTAATGGAAAGTGTCCGGTAAGTATACCCACCACCATACGAAGGTACCTCTGTTGAGATTGAGCAGGTTCCGAGCTAGGCGTGGGCTAGGTTTGGTGACCGCCTCTCTGGCCTGCCTGCAGTTTTGTAAGTTAACCCAATACTTACAGTGATGGTTGAAGGTAATGTCGCGTAGCCAACTTTTCAACTGATTAAAAGATAACGGTACATACGGTTTGGGTCCTACCGGTGTTGTAGCCAAACCTCTTTTCGCCAGTTCGTTAGCCGCGTCGTTACCGAGGGAGTTGCTGTGTCCCTTTATCCACTGGAGAGTGACCCTGTTACCAACTGATATAGTCTCCAGTGCGTAGTGGCATTGTTTTACCAGACTTGAGTTCATCTGTTTGTTCTTCAATGCTAGTATTACGGCTGCGCTGTCAGATAGTATGCGTATACCATTTTCTTCTATCTTTCTTGCGCGTATTGCCGCTGTTGCTTCTATTATGGCTATTCACTTTGCTTGGAAGATGGAAGCATGTGTGCCAAGAGCTGTTGAAATTCTAATGTTTAGGTCGAGTGAGTACACTCCTGCGCCTTTTCCGTATTCTGTTTTTGAACCGTCCGTGTAAATTCTGACTTCGTGTAAGCCAGATTGATCAGTCGGTTCTTCTTGCATATTTATTGAGTAATTTCTCACAAATATGTGCACGCGAGGACATCTGTCGTTCACTGCATTAATGAGTGGTTGTATCTCAAGGTGTTCGTTTAATGACTGAGTGTGCCTCGCTCGGTTGTCTATATTCCATTGTCGAGAGGCTCTGAGTCTTATGGTAGCGACAGCAGCTTCGTATTGTATGTATAGATGTAAAGGTGTCAGGTTTAGTAAGGTTTCGATAGCTGCTGTCGGTGTAGTCTTCATACATCCTGTTGTGGCTAAACAAGCCAGTCTTTGAAGACACTGTAGGTTAGCTGTAACCGTGGTCTGAGTGGTTCTAGGCCACCACACCAAAGCTCCATAGGTAATAGTGGGTCTGATAACTATAGTATATAGCCACATGGTAATCTTGGGTTTTAGTCTCCCATGTTTTTCCTAGAAGTCTTCTGCATTGCCACATTGTGACGCAGGCTGTCTTCAGTTTGTTCTCAAGATGCTTACTCCAGTTCAATTTACTGTCTAGCGTTATGCCTAGATACTTGACATCTGTAGATAGAGTAAGTTCTGTATTAAATAATGTTGGTAGTTTCATGTTCCTCAATTTTCTTTTATTGGTGAAGAGGACCAGTTCCGTTTTGTTAGGATTAACATTAAGGCCATTTGTTGTGCACCAGTTTTCAATAATTCTTAATGCGATCTGCATCGAGTCACATAGTATGTAATGCTCCGAATTCTCCGCTTATGAGGATCACTAGGTCATCCACGTAGCCCACCGTGAAGTACCCTTGGTCGTTCAATACTCTTGTGAGTCCATCTACAACTAGGTTCCACAGAAGGGGGGACAGGACCCTGCGGACAACCCTTTGCTGCTATGCCTCTGGTCGTACTGTCCACGGTGAGCTGCACAGCGCGTTGTTTCAGCATATTCTCTATCAGGCTCCACTTTATATTTGATTAGGGCCGTAGATATGCTGACAAAAGACGTTTTATCAAAGGCCCCTTCGATATCAATGAAGGTTCCTAACGTCGATTCTTTATTAGTTAAAGTCGACTCAATCTTAATTACTACATGGTGCATGCTGATAAGGATGCAATGGTTCTTTAACTAAGATCGTGTCTCTTAGGTGTTTGTCACATAGCCTTTCCATTGTTTTAAGCAGAAAGGAGGTAAGGCTGATTGGTCTGAAGGATTTAGCTTGTGTGTAGTCACTTTTTCCCGGTTTTGATAGAAAGACTACTTTCACTTCTCTCCATTATTTTGGAACGTACTTATGAGCTAGGCACGCGGTGAATATTTCTGTAGTAAGGGCAGTAGGTTGGCGAGGCCCTACTGAAGGAGGGCTGAGAAGATGCCATCTATACCTGCTGACTTGAAGGGCGAAAAACTTTCTATAGCCCATTCAACCTTTGTTGTCGTGATGACTGATTTCGCAATTTTCCAGTCCTCATCCGTTGGTGGCAGAGCGGTACTTACTTCCCAGTCTCTATTGTCAGTCAGTTGACAGTCTGGGAAGTGAGTTTGCAAGAGTACCTCACTTGTTTCTTTATCTGTGTTTGTAAAAGTGTTGTCGGATTTTTTTAGCGATCCTATACAATTTTGGTTGGTTGTCATAATTTTCCTGACTCTGTTAGCTTCATGGCTTGTTTCTATATTCTCACAGAAACGTCGCAATGATTCCGTTTTCCAATGTTTGACACGCTTTTTGAAGTGGGCTTGGGCATTTTAATATTTTATCCATTCCTCTTGTTCTCTTGTGTTCATCGCGCGGTTGAAAAGCTTTCTTGCTTTGTGTTTAAGGCGGTCTAGCTCCGGTCCCCACCAAAGATTTCCTCTCTTGTTTGGCGGTGGTGGTAGCGTCAAGGGGCAAGACCTATGGTAGCTTTTTGTTATATTGTCCATAAGTGTTTTCACGTTATGTTCTATATTAACAGTTATGTTTGTCATATCCTCCAGATTTGTACTAGTTATAGTGTTTTCCAAAGAGTTGCGGTATAGTATTTTGCTGGTCTTCCTTGGATTTCTTTTGGATATTGGTTCCGGAAGTGCCATGTTGAGTGTGAAGCATATTCGCCTGTGATCTGCAAGCGAGGCTTCCCTCGAAACATGCCAATTTGTTATTAAGTCGCTTACCTCTGGTGAAGCTTCAGGTGACGTCTGTCACTGTTTGACTTCTGCTTGTGACAAATGTTGGTTCTAAACCCCTGTTGAGTATAGAGAGGTTAGTGGTAAAAAGGTATTCAACGAGTTCCTCACCTCTCTTGTTCGATATCGCGCTTCCCCATAATGGGTGATGTGCGTTTGCATCTGTTGATAGTTTGCCATCCTTGTGCGGTGCAGTACGCTACTGGTCGGTTACTATTAACAGCAGTTAGGTCTCTAGAACAGAATTGTGTTAGTAGTGTTACATGTAAATTTTGGGGAACGTATATACACGTCCTCGGCTTTGTTACAGTGTTGTCATATAAGAGCTTACCTCCTATGTTTCTTAGTCCGCATATAATGTCACCTCTAATCCACGGTTCTTGAATCAGGGCGATAATGCTGTTGTCTTCATCCAGCACATGCCTAAGTGATGTTGTCGCTAGCTGCTTGTGCTGGAGATTGGGTTGTATGATATTTATATGCTCCCTACATTCCGCGCTACCTTCAGCGACACTGTTCACGGCGGTTTTGGCTATCATGCTAGTGTTCGCGCTCCTTGCGGTGCAGCGAACATCTGCACTACCGCCTTTGCCGGTTTCTGTGCGCTTTCGGGTGCTGCAGGAGTTGTTAGGGACAGATCTCGCGCTCCGTGCGGTGCAGCGGTGGATCTCGTTATGGTTTGTAATGGCTGAGAAAAAGTCCATATGTTGCCATAATAAAAATTCATCCTTATGAGCGTCCCACCCTCCAGGGAGCCCGCAACTGGGGGTGTTATGCACGCATGCACCAGGACCTACTCAGAAGATTTAGAACACCAAGCAACGAGACGTGACGAGCCGGCTCTCTACGAAAAGTAAGGTTGCCAAAACCTCGCACCCCGCGCAAAGGCGACTGCCTGCCCCAAAGCCCGGCGTTCTCGCCTGTAGCAATCCACCCTTCCATTACTACTGCCGTCTGTCCCGTACGCGGCCGTTTTAATTACCGTTTCACTAAAATGCGGACCAAAAGGGGCGTATTGTGTCCTATGTCCTCGGAACATGTCCCACTCAACCCCTCAGGACTCCTTCATCCAGTATACGGCCAAACCGTCTGCGGCACCGACGGGTGGTGCACCACCATCCCCCCCATCAAGTTTCATATAACTTTGATGAGGCCGTGAAGACCGACCACTTTGTCTTCACAGCTGATTGTGTAGGATATGAGGACACTTCAGAAGTGAGGAAGGAAAGGACCAAGGATCTCGCCTTATCTCACTCAGTTACGCCAGTTTCTGAGGGAACCAGGCCAATAACAGGCAGCACCACGTGAAGGTAGAGATAAGACTTGCCTTAAAAGTAACTACACTAATTAAAATTAACTTAGTAGCTAAGAAACTATTAAACTAAAATTGCCTCTAAGGCCATTTGCCAGATTCATCCCCGGGTCACTGGATGAAAATGAGTGTAGGTCAATTTTATCAATCTATTGTGGTGATGAAATGGATCTACCCCCGCCCCACTCGTGATGATATGTATGTGTGTATATGTATCATAAAAAAACACTGATTCAGCACAGAGACCTACTGCTATAAATATTTTGACTTTGTCCAAATAATAATATATCTGTATATATTTTCATACGCAAATAGAGTTCGCATCTGTAAAACGCCAACAGCCAAATGCAATTGGTTAAAAAAACAAAGCTCCTTCAGAAAATGGAAGCAGCGAACGACCTGAAAAATATTAAATTTGCACAGAATGGAAAATATAGGTTGGCGTGATGTCGAAACTGTTATTAAATCAGGACCTTGTACCAGGAGAGCAGGTGTGCCGCGGAGTATTACAAAACTCTATTCCGAGAATATATTATAAAATTTACTGGTAAACTTTGGAGGCTGTCATACGTTTATTCCGTTATCTCAGGCTTCGGCTGTTTCTGGGAATATTTACTATCGAAGTTAAAGTCACGTAGATACTTACTAGTGCATCTTTATATGGTATCTTTAGAATGATATTGATTTACACTTTATTTTTACACACATACATACATACATATCAACACATGTGCCTTACGGCGCCCGAGACCGCCTAGACGGCCCCAGGGTACCCAGCAGAAGGGTTTTTAATCCCACCTCGTCGTGGCCGATGTTCTACACCGAACAAGTGGCTAGATCGTCGCGATGTTTTAAATAGACTCAATAACCCATCTATAAACATTTTCACAAGTTGGTATAGTGAAACCGGGACCGACAGCTTAACGTGATCTGGTGTTGTCAAACAAATGTACATAAATTTTTGAATTAAAAACTCATTGGTACAAACCGGGATTCGAACCAGGGACCTAAGTGTTTTTAAGTCTAACCAACTCGGCCACCACGTACACTTTATTTTTATGATATTATTTATTTTATTTGTACTTAAATATTTTAGGTAAAATTTCAAATTAACTTTATAAGGTTCTTCATACTTTATTATATAGTATTTAAAACAAAATACTATAAATTATAATTCGATTGTAATAGGCAATAAAATTAATGTTTTTAATATTTATTATAATCGAATCAACAATTAGAGTTTACAAGAATTTTTTTTGGGTAAAAACCCAGATGAAATAATACCAGCCTATGTACCTAGCTATTTACGATGGGTAAGGGTTTCTCAATCGTGCTATAGTTGGTAGCTTAATGGCACCAGCGACAATTTATGGCCACTAAATGTCTGGCATAGTGGTGGATAGGTAACCAATATATTTACCTAACATATAGGCAATACGGATGACAATAGTGTACGTACTTTTCAACTTGTTTTTCGTGGAGACCGAAAAAGCGGTCAGTGCGATTAAAATTTGTGAATAATTCTTAAACTTTTGTTTTTATTATACACGGAATGTGACTTTGTATCTACACCTGATGGTGAGCAGATCTACAAAGCCCATGAATGGGATCAATCAATCAACATTGATCGCTCCCACTATGCCAGCTAAATGATGCGATTACGAAATTGGGGGCGACAAAGACCAATTGCATTGCGAGTATAGGTACTATCACTATCGTCAATTAAACAACCCATTTCGTAACCGCACCCTGAAAGGCTACCACCTCGACAAGCAATCGATGCAGTAATCCCCTAAAACCTGTGAATCTACAGACTAAAACCGAAACATTGACTAGTGCAAATAAATAAAAATAAAAGATATGGAGAAGTTACGAAGTCTTAAAAAGTTGATATTTTATTATTTTGGATTTTTTTTATATAAAAGACAATGCACTTATATTGCACTGACTTATATCACAAACTAACCTATAAGCTATTGGCTATGCGTACCAGAAACAACGATATAATACATATTACATTTTAAAAACATTTAGCTAGACCATGACAAACTGTACGTAAAAGCGTACTCATATTTTTTTGCCATATCGCTGAGAATCGAACCTCGACCTCCGGATTGTGTGAAATGTTATACCTATATACCTTACATATAATTTTGTTGTTTCATTCATAAAAAAATTGTACACTGGAATTATATTTTTTATAAGTACTTAATTGAATTTTTAATTTTTTGATGTCAACCCAAAATAAATGGCGTGAGCAAATAACGTGTCACGAAACGTCGCGTCGGGTCGGGCACTGTTTAAAATATAATGGGAAATTGGGGAAATGGGTTGGGAAGTGGAAAATGGGAAGGTCGAATAATAATGTAATAAATCAGTTGTAAATATTGGATCTGTTTTACGATTGACGGCTATTTACTTGGAGTTATATTAATCGAAAAATACGATAAACGATTACGTTATTGGTTTATCAGTTTTATTTTTAATAAAGTTTTTTGAGTAGGAGGAAGGAAGGTCTTTATAACTTCTATTAGCCTAACTTCTGTCGGCCTAACGAAGTTAATAATAAGTAATTTGTTTTTAGAGTAAGAGAAAGGTATTTATAACTTCTGTCGGCCTTCTCGTTACAGATTCAAAAACCGTAAAGTAATCTATGTAGTTATGATTCGGTTTTAGTATTGTTTCACCGGTTTTCAGGAGACTACTGAATCCATTACTTGTCGAGGTAATAGTCTTCTTTCAAGGTGCGTTGACGAAACGGGTGGTTGAATTGACATTAATTTCCTAGTCATCGCTGACATTCAAAAAACGCACCCCAGCAGTCCGATTATGACCACTTTGTTATTAGTTCTAATTAGGTTCATATTTCGTCAAGCTTTAAACTAGTTCTAAATTAGAACTTCTTAGTATAGATATTATGCCACATCTAAGCTAAACTTTATCGAAAATTCGGAAGCTTGAAAAAACATCAATGGTTGAACGAAATAAATATTGAAACAAGCGTCTAATTAAATGTTTTTCAAGTATGTTACTGATGACAAGATATAATTTTTTTTTAAAGATAAAAATGCAATGAAAAAATTCCTGGTGGCGGGACTCGAACCTACGAACCTCGCAATTGCGGCAAGGCGCTCAACCGCTGAGCCAACCAGGTTCCAGTCAGCCCTCACGAATTTTGTCATTGCTTACTTATACACAGACGCCCTCTATTAGCTTTCTTCTAATAATTCTTATATGACAAGATAATAATAAAACATAAATAATGTTTTTCCTTTTTATTTTATATCCTTATAACGTAAAAAAAATATTCATTTAGTTTTTTTTTATAGCAACACTTAACTACTATCAATGTATTCCTTTTCACGAAGTACCACATGATATTTTGAAATAATAAATATAATTTTACTATATTAGCACAGTACATTTTTTTAATGTTTTTTTTTTCATTTCTTGTTGTACAAAACTTATGCTGATGTTACAATATAACGGACAGGTTTAATGTTGGTGCGTGAGTCGCTAAAATTATTTTATTAATTGTTATGAGACATATAAATGACGCCTAATAAAAAATACTAACCCACCCATTGGCGGCGATATGGAGGAAATATATTATTTATAAGAGTTTTTTTTTATAATATAATATATACGTGGTGGCCTAGTTGGTTAGACCTTGGACTTAAAAAAACACTTAGGTCCCTGGTTCGAATCCCGGTGTCTACCAATGAGTTTTTAATTAAAAAAAATATGTACATTTGTTTGACAACACCACTATAGTGCCTCGGAGAGCACGTTAAGCTGTCGGTCCCGGTTTCAATATACCAACTTGTGAAACTGTTTATAGATGGGTTATTGAGTCTATTCAAAACATCGCGACGAGCTAGCCACTTGTTCGGTGTAGACTCATACCATCGGCTACGGAGAAGTGGGATTAAAAACCCCTCCGCTGGGTACCTTGGGGCCGTCTAAACGGTCTCGGGCGCCGTAATATATATATATATTATAAGTTTCTTTGTTATATAGGTTTTTTAAAATTATTATTATTTTATTTATAAGGTTGTTTAAGTTTTCTTATTAATGACTACTATATATTTACTGGAGCACGGTTTGTGGTTTATATCTACTTGGTGGTAAGCAGTCCTACAAAATCCACGAATCAATACATAGTTGTTTAACATAACAGCATAGATCGCTTCCACTAGGCCGGCTAAATGATGCGGTTCGAAATGAACTGCGACAAAAACAAATTTGCATTACGAATAGCCTTGCGTTGCTTTATTGTCAAACTAACTGCCTGTTTTGTAACCGTACCCTGAAAGGACTCTAACGCCTCGAGAAGAACTCGATGCAATAGTCTCCTGCAATCCGTTTAACCCACAGACTAAAACCGAAAAATGACTAGTTCATTTGACTATGTTCAATTTATTTATTGTTAAATGTTGTCTGTCCGTTTGTGTACTTTTATCTTGAACCGTTTAATCTAAATTCATGATTCTTTTTAAACTTTATAGAAGTTATGTGGCTTAGTATGCTAGTATGGTGATTACACGTCTTAAGTTCGCTTGGACGCCAATCGTTATAACGTCATTTTGACGTAGTCTAACCCCCGTATTCTAAGACATATCCTTAACTCCACTTTACACTCAAGAAACGTCTGTCTCTTTGCACCAAATGTCAACTATAAAAAGCAAGTTGAGACAGACGCTCCTTGAGTGAAGAGTGGAGTTAAGGAAACGTCTTAGAATACGGGGCTTAGTCTTCTAACAATGACCTT
Source organism: Monopis laevigella (assembly GCA_947458855.1). NCBI lineage: Eukaryota > Metazoa > Arthropoda > Insecta > Lepidoptera > Tineidae > Monopis > Monopis laevigella. The sequence continues at coordinate 7,945,303 of OX381587.1, read as the reverse complement.
AACAATCGTAAAAAATAACGCCACCGCTATGGACATGCAAGTAAACTTTGATGAGCGTAAAACTATATATTTTTACGTTAGGTATATTTACCACGATTGTTTTTTTTAGCACAATTAACTCTGGTCACAATCTAAGCTATAAACGTATAAACACCCAGACAATGACAAATTGTACAGTAAAAACGTACTAATATTTATTTGCCATGGGTGGGAATCGAACCCACGACCTCCGGATACAACGCCACAGGCGCAACCACTAGTCTACGGAGGCGGTCAAAAATGTTAAGTTAAAAACAAAGTAGCATGCCATTTATTATTTTCACACTTATACCTACTTTCTTTGAGTCCCACTCGATCGCGATTTACATTTTTTTTGGATTCCGTTAGGGTTACTATAAATAAATTAAGTATAATATTATTATTATGTGTAGGTGGAAGGCTTAGATGGGAGGAAGGTTTCTATAACTTCACTAGCCCGACCTTTTCCGGTCTCGTTAATGCAACAACTATCATATGACAGTCATATTTCGGTTATGCCTGTGGGCGGGTAAAGCGGTTTTTAGGAACCTATTGCACCGATTTTTTATTAAGGTCATCTTTCAGGATGCGATCACTAAACGAGCACTTTATTTGTCGATAAAGCAGTTTAATTTAAACGCTCATTTACAAACGTATGTAATAAATATAAAAATATCATCACGGGTTCCCGACAGCGCCCGAGACCGTCTAAACGGCCACAGGGTATCCAGTTGAGAGGTTTTTGTTAATCCCACCTCATCGTAGCCGATGGTATGAGTCTACACCGAACAAGAGGCTAGACTCAATAACACATCACAAGTTGGTATAGTGTAACTGGGATCGACAGCTTAACGTGCTCTCCGAGGCACTATAGTGGTGTTGTTAAACAATATACATATTTATTTTAGATTAAAAAGTCATTGTACATATTTTATACGGGGTTCGAACCAGTATAGTGGTTATATATATTTATATAGTATTTGGTTGAGTAGAGAGGGTAGTGAAAACAGTGCAGGGGAGAGTTAAAATACCTTTAACCCTACTTCGCGGTCTCAAGTCCGGGAATTCGCTGCAGTTCATTCCCCTGTCTTCCAACCATGGATCCCGCACCCGCACGGTGAATCCATGGATAGCTAAGAACATTCTCTCTCTCTCTCTCATAGACTGAATTTTAAACTGAGGTGCGATCGTAGATTTTATTACCACAGTTGAAAACTAGGTAATCATATTTTTTATTGCACACCAACCTAAACTTAATGTTCTAATGTTCCGAAGGTTTGACTGTCAGATAATGCCCAACGGCATTAAGTCTGCCTTTGTATTATGCAATAAAGTTTGATAAATAAAATAAATCACACTTATAAAGTTAGATTTTTATTTATAGAGGCTGAGACTAACAATCGATCGCGCAATAAAGACTAAAAAAACATAAAAACTTTTGAACAGGTAAAGGCAATCAAAGAAATGGATAAATTTGTGGAAAAGCTTTTGAAACGAAGCGCCTCTGTTTAATATCCGGGGGTGTGTCCGGGTATAAAGTATACCGCAGCAACCCCTCCTAGATGCAGTAAAGTGCACGCTTACACCTATCAATTCAGTAATAGACACCGCATGGAATAAGATTGTTTGTAAAACCAATAAATGAAATCCGGAGGTCATGGCTTCGATTACCACCCATGGCAAAAAAAAATTGTACCTTTTTCTGTACTGTCATAGTCTGAGTGTTTATAATATATAATATGTATTATATCGTTGTTTCTGGTACACATAGTACAAGCCTTAGTTTGTGACCGACCATTTTTTTTATACATACATATCATCACGGAACCACCGCCTAGACGGCCCAGGGTACCCAACGGAGGGGTTTTAATCCTTCCTCGTCATAGCCGATGGTATGAGTCCACACGATGTTTTGAATAGACTCAATAGTCCATCTATAAACAATTTCACAAGTTGGTATAGTAAAACCGGGACCGACAGCTTAACGTGCTCTCCGAGGCACTATAGTGGTGTTGTCTAAAAAATGTACATACATTTTAAAATTAAAAACTCAGTGGTACACACCGGGGTTCGAACCAGGGACCTAAGTGTTTTTAAGTCCAAGGTCAAACCAACTCGACCAACACGTAAAACATTTTTTTTTATATGTAGGTAAATTTACACAAAGTCACCTATATATTAAAAAAAAAAATGTGTAACAACTGTACATAGGATAAAAGCAGCTAAACGAGCTATGCTTGAAAGTATTAATTACATACTCCTGTTTGTCGCGTTGTTTATCGAAATTCAATACCTAATGCAAATACAAATAATTTCACAAGTCGGTGTTGTAAAACTAGCATGAAGTGCTTATAATGCACTAAAATACTTTTTATAAATTAAAAACTTACTCCTACACAATATACACGCCCAAATGCGAAAATACTGACTCCTGGCAAAAATTATATAATATAACTAACTTTGTATGAAATAAAAAACATTTAAACTTTTTTGTATTTCATTAATTATACCTATAGTTTAGTTATTTAAAGGATTTTAGATAATAAACGTATTTATTATACTTCGCGGTAATTTTATAGACTTTTATAGACAAGTTAGTACCCATATTCTAATGTGTTTTTTTTAATCTACACCAAATCTGCTACATCGCACTATTAAAATATTTTAATAGTTACTCACAGTTCTTATTGTTTTCAGGATTTTTTTCCAAATATTTTAAGTCAAATTGGCCTCCGGTTCAAACCCGCGAAACCAATGCATTATAATACAATATGTACATTTGTTTGACAACACCACTATATTGCCTCGGAGAGCACGTTAAGTTGTCACTCCCAGTTTCATTATACTTGTGAAACTATTTACAATGGGTCTCCATACATAGCGACGAGCTAGTTCGGTGTAGACCACAAGGAGGGATTAAAACCCATCTGCTGGGTACCCTGGGACCGTCTAGGAGATCTCGGGAGCCACCTGTGATGATATTTAATTTAATTTATCTCAATCTCTAATCTATTTTAACTCAAATACATATCTTTATTTTAGTAGGATTAACACACAATTTAACATTTATGATTAACAATTCCAATAAGGTAGCAAATCTGCCAATAGACATAATATTAAATAGAACATATAAAAATTAAGTAAATAATTTAAATAAATTAAAAATTATATCAATAAAAACCAATCAATATAACAACAATAACTAAAATAAACTAACTTTTCTTTTAAACTAAAATTAAATTTTAACTAAAATAACTTTTTATGAATAAGAATATATTTTATTCGAAAAGGCAAAGGGATTAAAGCCTATACAACCAATACCAAACAACTATTAAGGTGTAATACATTATGTCGTAACCACCCCGCCCTATGTGCAGTTAAGTGCACACTCGTTGTGCAAGTCGTTCCATCGCCAATAAAACTTATACGACACCACAAGTCATTTCATTTATGGCCAAAGATGATAAATTACGAAAGTTATCGCCAAAACTGGGTGTTAAATAATATAATAGTGATAAAAATACACTTTTATGGCCTTAAAAAGTGTGGCAATTTTAGTATTGAATGATTTTTTAAATAAATTTCTTATCGGTATATTCTGATATGAAAAATATAAATTTGCAATGAAAAATTTCGTATTTATATATATAATTAAATCGTATAAAGAAAATAAGTATCTACTGAAAGACGCAATTTATAGATCGTAACAATTTATTTTATTTTATTTTTGTCTGTTTGTTGATTTGTTCGTTTGTTTCCTATCCCATTCCATCATGTAAACGCCACCCATTGGATTTACAAATAAATTACTGTAATATTAAGCTATATTGTGATTAACATTTAGCGATCATTTTATCACAAAAGGATTACAGAATCAAAAATTTAAAAAAAGACGGATTTTGTTGTTTATAATAATAATTAACTACCATCACGGGTGCCTATTTGGCTCCCGAGAACCGTTTAAACGGCCTCAGGGTACCCAGCGGAAGGATTAACCCGTCCTCGTTTCCCCGATGGTATTCGGAGGCAACACCTAACAAGTGGCGGGCTTGTTGCAGTGTTTATGATGAAATAGCCTCGTTGTATAAAGCGGTCACCCATCCCGGGCCGGCCTTGTTGTCATCTGCTTAACCTTGTTATCAGTTGCGCAGTGACTTAACCACTAGGCTGGGGCCGCTTTTTTTTATAATAATATTTTTATAAAATTTGTTGTTTATAATAATAAATTAATTGTAGGCACCAGCTTTCCCTATAGAGTGAAGTTAGACGTCCTAATTTTTAACACTAGATGGCAGGGATAATGTGTATATATTTTTTTAGTATTTAGGTTAAACAGGTCATGTGTGTAAATAAAATAGGTAAAAAGTAATTACGTGAATTCGTGCGGGATGACCCCTACCTGGTTGGCTCAGTGGTTGAGTACGTTGCCGCTAAAATGAGGGTCGTGGGTTTGAGTTATGTAGACCTATTACGCTGCATAATGTTTCAATTAATAACCTATACGTAGTTATCTGTTAATTTTCAATATCACTAGGTTTGCATAACGTCAGAATTGCAACATATCGATTAAAGTTTAGCTTAGCGTTGGGCGCGTAATCATCCAACTGCCCACCAGATGATTTTTCATTGCAATATTATCTTTATAAATTTCAATATAAGAATAAAAATATTTAAACCTATAAAAATATATAATATTATTATACATTTGACATTACAGTGTAAATATAAAATTCAATTTTCTTTTTGCTTACATCAATGTTATATTAGGATAATAAGCAATGTTTGTGTTCGCTGTATTCAAAGGCTTTATTGGGGATTCTAAGAAAATATTATAGATAATATATTTCAATTTAAGAGATAAAATAAAAAATTGTATATCTAATTTTATTTATTTTACCTCTATTTTACACATACATAAATATCATCACGGGTGACTTACGGCGCCCGAGACCGCCTGGACGGCGCTAGAGCACCTAGGGGAGGTTTTAAACCCACCTCGTCGTAGCCGATGGTATGAGTCTACACCGAACAAGTGGCTAGCTCGTCGCGATGTTTTGAATAAACACAATAACCCATCTATGAACAGTTTCACAAGTTGGTACAGTGAAACCGGGACCGATAGCTTAAACAAATTACCTTACATATTTTATTTATTTTAAATTCAGGAGTTAGGTTTTCTTGTTGTTTTTTTTATTATTGGAGCACGGCATGTGACTTTGTATCTACCTGATGGTGTAATTATACCTAAAAGAGTAGCATTCTTTCTGTCTTGTTTGTATCTGTTCTTTGAAGATGGTAGAGTTATGAAGAATTGGAATATCAAAAAAAAACTGACTCCGACTGATTTATAGGTCTGAATGTTTGTATGTTTAAACGTGCTTATCGTTTAAACATACAAACATTCAAATCAAATTCTATATTTGTGAACAGAAGTTATTACATAGATGTAAAAACGTTTGAAGTTCTCTTTGTTCCACCATGTACAATCATGTTTTAATTATAAAATTATGCGTTACATTAATAAAATTATAAACCATAATATCAATTTATATTAATACCTACTCTAATAACAAGATTCAGCCAAAATAGTTGCAAATTATAATTTTACCTATTCTTAAAAATATCAAATGAATTAAATATGTCAATAAATCATATTTTATGACAATTATTTATTTAAATGATATAAATTAATAATATTATATGTCAAAATAAAGGTCATTGGGCACTTAAGTATGAAAAATTTACCCACGACCTACAGAAATTAATTGATGTGGGATGTTTCGACATATATCTCTGGTTTACGAATATATGGGTCGCATTACCATAAATAATGGGAATCAGACAGAAAATAAAATTCTGTATCTTAGAAAAAAAAAATACCGTGGTTTATTTCAACTTGAATAATATCTACAGGTGCAATCGTACTATCTCACTTAGTAAAAAAATATATCCAGAATCTACAGAAATAAAATAGTGTAGAGAATTTCGATAATTGTTCATGATGGTTTGTAAAAAAAAAGATTTATTTATAAGATTTATTCTATTCCATCAATGTCAATAGGTACAATTGTATCATCTAAAAATCCCGCAGGCGCATCTTTCCTTCATTTAAATTCTATTTTGTTCTTTGCAATAAATATCCTCAACTTTTAAATCACTTGTAATATTTTATTCCCATGGTTTAAAAAAAAAAAAAAAACTTTTAATGGAAAGTGGGATATACCTTATTAATTTAAAAGTAATTTTGTTTCTGTAGGCAAACCTTCACAAATTGGGTCGGATTGTGCCCAAATTAAAATGACCTTTAATTTCGTAAACATTTTTTAATAATAAAATAATAAACACTAAGAACAAATTAAAATAATAAGCTATATTTTGTCATTCAAGAAATCCGAAATTATTGAGTATGACATTGTATGAATGCTACGAGATTTGTACTACGGCGTAGCTACACTTAACATCGGACAACTACCTGAGTCTCGTTTCTTTTAACTTAACATATCATTCGTATCATAATCGCTCAGTAATAGCTTATATAAGCTTATTTTTTTGCGTATTCTGCTGACCAATCGTCCAATAAAAACTGTCAAAAGATAGCGAGCATGATTATATTACAATGCGAGTACGATTCTATTGAGGTAGTAGTACATTACTGCCGCGGTCTATAATGACTACTTTGCTGGTCGCGCTGATGATGGCCGACAGCGCAGCGTAGTGCAGCTCTAGGCCGACACAGCGCGGTTAGCGTGCAGCACTGCAACCATAGCAGGGGCTGCAATGATGGCCAAGCTGGAAGACCTAGAGCGTAGCTAGGCTAGCTCGAGGCAATCATAGCGTGACCAGCGAAGCAGTCATAGTGGGCCAAGGCTTGTATAGTGCTTTACTCAAAAATGCAAGTACATAATCTAAATAAAACTAGCAAGTAATTTAAATAAATTATTTATTAATAAATTAATTATCGTCAAAATAGCGGCCGGCAATGTTTTGCCTGCCTGTTAGAGCGACCAGCATAACTTTGCCGGCCGCTCCTTGAAACAGAACGGCAAGGTCGACTTTGCTCAAACAAGGTTGTCAAAATAATGACCACATTTACATGCATTTTTGAGTTAATTAAATTAAGAGAATTGGGACCCAAACAACGAAACCTTAGTTATAAAAAAATACAATAGATAAAAAACTAATAGCCTTATTCATAAAATCTTATGAGGCCTTGAAAAACACTTTCGGAAGGTTTTGTCTCGTTTTTGCATATTCATTTTTGATTCTAAAAAAAAAACACATGGTTCCATGAGAAAAGTTGTTCGATTTGATTGGTAGAATCTCATATTAGCCCACAACCTTTCAAATTCAGGGTGAATTTAATAGAGATTTTATTACACCCGAATTTTCCTAGATGCGAACTGAACTAATTATTTTTTTTACTAATTAAAACAAAGGTCCTATTAACTACCTGGAAATCTGTAATAAGAAAATTATCCTTAGAAAGAAATTTGATTAGAATATTACAGTAGAATTTACACGATAACATTTTGTACCTGCTTTAAGCTTTTCATTAAAGCTCAAGGTGACTTGATTTAAAAAACAAATTTTGGTATTCAGGTACTTTGTCGTCCATCTTAATATAGAATATATTTTTTCCTAATTGCCTTACAAAATTAATTTATGTCCCCTCATTTTTAGGGATTCGTACAAAGTGAAATTAAAAAATCTACTTTATAAATAAAAATTGTTTGGCTTGATTTGTATTGACGAAACGTAAGTCGATCGTCGTAAAAAAGTTAAATATATAAAAGGTGCTTCGTAGAATCATAAGTTTATTTTGTAAAAACGTAAATCGGCAATCCAAACTCTGACATAATGTAAGTCTGATTTTGGATTGTTCTTGGACTTTTTGTAATGTATCAAAGTCATGAAAGTAATCTGTGGTCCTACATATTATTTTACTGTGATTACAAAGTATACTGTACGTCTGTACGGCGTTAATAAATTACCTATACTCGGACATGTACACATACTTGTACATAAAGTAGAGCAGCCGGTAAAGCTGTTGAGGTGGCTGTTCCTCCGGAGTCTAAAGAGCTGCATCAAAAATCGGTTTTAGTTTGTGGGTTCACCGGTTGCGAGGGTCGCGGGGCGTCTTCCTCGACAAGAAATTGATGCAGTAATCTCCTTTCATGGTACGGTTACTAAACAAGCGATTGATTTGACGATAAAGCAAACGAGGTTATTAAAATAGACTCGTAATGCAAATACGTTCATGTCGCCGCACATTTTGTAACCGCATCATTTAGCCAGCATAGTGCTGTTTGTATTCATTCTTGAACATGCATATTGCTTTCTATCAGCTAGATGTCCTTTAAAAAAATAGTGGGAGTGATCAATATCGTTAAATAACAATGTATTAATTTACCCTATTCATGGACTTCTTAACATCAGGTAGATACAAAGTGACATGTAGATACAAAGTCCATGAATGGGGTTAATCAATAATTATTCTTAAACAATCTTGATCGCTCCCACTATGCCGGCTAAATGATGCGATTACGAAATGGGAGGCGACAATGACGAATTGCATTACGAGTATATTTTAGTATACTCGCTGCCTTATCGTCAATCCAACTACCCATTTCGTAACCGCACCCAGAAAGGAGACTACCACCTCGACTAGAAATCGATGCAGTAGTCTTCTGAAAACCGGTGAGCCCACAGACTATAACCGAAACATGACTAGGTCACTTGACGGTTTTTGCATCTATATGGGCTGTGGTAACGAGACCGGTCGTCGGCCTAACGAAGTTATAGAGACCTTCCTCCCACTTAAACTACTACCTTCATAACCTTAATAGTGTATATAAACACCCTTAGTTGTTTTTTTTATTGAAATTAATTTGTGTTTGATATTGTTGGTATGAAAAGTCATTGAAGCAACATTAATTAAAATACCTGTGTGGTCGTCTACATAGACATTACCTGTGAGCTTCCTTAATTAATTAAACATACTGTACATAATTAAATTGTTTGTCCTCATCTACCTACCGTTCTATATAATATATAAATATACTATGTTCGTTCATATTTGGAGCGTTTTTTTTCGCCATCGTTCCAAATTTAACACCATAATCAATCGATCCTGATTAATTGAGTTATTAATTAGCGCCTGCTATAGAGATTTCAAATATTTGTTTTAAAAATGGAAGGCTTATATTTAACAATAAAATGTTTTAAATATTTGGTAATAGAATCTGCTATAGAGAATTCAAATATATTTTTGAAAATGGAACGTTTTTATTATATTGCAAATTGTTAAACTATGTTGTAATGGTGGCGCGTTCTTACAGTTGCATACAGAAGCTTATAAGATTTTACACATGTTTCATTTATTTGCATTTCATATACACATATTACAATCTAATTATTATTGGTAATAGAATGAGAATTAAATATTATTACAATTACATACGTGTCCAGGTTTTTTTTATTAAAGCATTTTCCTTGTCTTTGTATCCACCTGTTGGTGAGCAGACCTATATATATTTGGAGTCGATCAATACATTGCATGAAACAACATTGACCACTTCGACTACGTTGGCTAAATGATGGGGTTACGAAATGGGCGGTGACATCAACGAATTTGCATTATGAGTCGACTTTAATATTTTATCGGCTACCCATTTCGTAACCGCACCCTAAAAGAAAACTACCACATGGACAAAAACCGAAACATGACATTTTACGGTTTTTACATTTCTATATGAAGTAACAAAACCTTTGGTATTAGAGAAGTTATACATATAGAGAAAGAGAACTCCTCCCTCCCACCTAAGAAATAAAGTTGCAAACAAAACCTATTTATCACTTTCTAAATTTAAAACTTTGCAGAAACTATTTCAAAATTAGAATGAGAAACTGAAATAATATTCTAAGTTGGCATGTTGCTCTCAGGGGATCAGAACTTTTGGTGCCAAGTAAAATGGTTGCATTTTATATGTGAAGTGCCGCGTGGGTGCTCACTCAAGTACCTAAGTATAACACAATTTTTATTGTAAATCCTTTAAAAGCCCGCGTTAGACAGTTAACTGACAGGTAGCTTGTTCACTTAGGCTGTGTTGCTCGAAATATCAATACATTTTCTAATTATGATTTGACATTCTGACATCGACAAAAGCACGTTTTTTTTAATTTAAGCTCGGCATGTTACTTTGTATCTACCTGACGGTAAGCAGAACTACAAAGTTCATGAATGGGTTGATTGTTGTTTAACAATATTAAGCGCTCCACTATGCCGACTAAATGAAGCAGTTACAAAATGAGCGGAGACAAAGACGTATTTGCAATCCGAGTCCATTTTAATATCCTCGCAGCTTTCATCACCATCAAATCGATCACCTGTTCCGAAACCGCGCCATGAAATGAGACTACCACCTAAATAATAAATTGATGCATTAGAACTTACAAACTAAACCCCAAACATGACTTGACGGTTTCTGCATCTGTATGTTAATACTTATATATAAAGTGCTTTATAATTATTTCTTTTATTTCATTTTTTTTTTTTTTTTTTTTATTATTTTTTTATTATTATTTCATTCTTTATGTAATTTAGGCATGTACTTGTTAAACATGTACTTGTTGGAATATTTTTTTAATCAGTTCAGTAGTTGTTCAGTTTATACGTAACAAACATATTCTTTTCTCTATTGTAAAGATTAGTACAAATTAAGCATGGAATAGATTTTTTTTTTTTTTTTTTATTATTATTTCATTCTTTATGTAATTTAGGCATGTACTTGTTAAACAGACATCTTAAGCTGCGTTCTAAAACGCGTTATATTATATTACATTTTAATTTTTCCCAAGTTACTCGCTGATAATAAGGCTTTCTATTACTGGAATATTTTTTTAATCAGTTCAGTAGTTGTTCAGTTTATACGTAACAAACATATTCTTTTCTCTATTGTAAAGATTAGTTCAAATTAAGCATGGAATAGATTTTTTTTATTTTTTTATTTTATTATTATATCATTCTTTATGTAATATAGGCATGTACTTGTTAAACATATATCTTAAGCTGCGTTCTAAAACGCGTTAATTATTACCCAGATGATCATTGCATCGCATCACTCGAAGTCGTTCAAAATTAGCCGTGTGCGACCGAAGGTAACCTTAATTAACCGTGATTTCAAACGGGTAAAGATCGCACTGATAGTCGAGTGATATCAAAAATCACGGAAAAAGTTCTTTATTGAACATATTTTGAACATTTTATGGTAATTTATATTGCTCCACATTATACTGTTGTTATTTTGTTTATTTATTACAAAAAAGCTAAAATGACTATAAAGGTTGTTTTGTCGTTCCAAGACACATTTATATCTCACTCCTACATATACCTGTCTCTGTTTTATTCCCGAGAGATCTCACGGATAATTATTATAGAACTTATTATAGCACCTATTTTAGAACGTAGCCTTGTTATATTTATCTGATGACACATTTCTTGTAAGTGAATAGTGACAGTCAAGTAGATGATAGTAACTGGTAGAGTTAGTCGGACAAAGACGTACAAAGCCGTGAAGTGAACCGGAAAGATAAACGAGTTACTGACAGAAGGCTTTGTCGTAAACTAACGAATTTTCCTCTAACTATCGAAATTTATCGTGTTACTTTGTTACTTTATTTAGTGGTGTTACTGGGATGTTTGGGTAGGTGTTTATTTAAAAAAAACTTCACAACATTCTTTTTTTTTTTAACTTAATAATAATAAAAACGTTTATTTTTTCATAAGAGTTATACAAAAGTGACCTAATCATGTTTCGGCTTTAGTCTGTAGGTTCACCGGTTTTCAGGAGACTACTGCATCGATTTCTTGTCGAGGTGGTAGTCTCCTTTCAGGGTGCGGCTACGAAATGGGTAGTTGGATTGACTTTGTAGGTATGCTCACCACCAGATAGATACAAAGTCACATGTCCTGCTCTAATAAAAAAATAAAATAAAAAAATTACAAAAAAAGCGAAATATGTGTAATGTTTACAAACTTATATCGATATCAAGGATCTACTAAAATTAACAGTTGCTGTAAACATTTGCTCAAAAACATCTATATTAGAATTTTCAGCCTTTTCAGCCTTGAAACTTATACCTAAATAAAGGGATAACCACTACCCAATGCATAACAATTAACAGTATACATACAGCAAGAATAAACATTTTCTTTTCCAGTATTCAAAGTCTGAGGACCATAAGTTTAATTCAGTCAAATTGAAGAATTGTGAAAATTTCTTTCATTATACCTTCCTATATTGATTATACCTATAGAAGATCCTAAATAAAATCTATATATATATATATCATCACGGGTGCCTTACGGCGCCCGAGACCGCCTAGACGGCCCCAGGGTACCCAGCGGAGGGGTTTTAATCCCACCTCGTTGTAGCCGATGGTATGAGTCTACACCGAACAAGTGGCTAGCTCGTCGCGATGTTTTGGATAGACTCAATAACCCATCTATAAACAGTTTCACAAGTTGGTATAGTGAAACCGGGACCGACAGCTTAACGTGCTCTCCGAGGCACTATAGTGGTGTTGTCAAACAAATGTACATAAATTTTTTAATTAAAAACTCATTGGTACACACCGGGATTCGAACCAGGGACCTAAGCGTTTTTAAGTCCAAGGTCTAACCAACTAGGCTACCACGTATATCACTAAATAAAATCTAAAATAGATTAACTATATTTACTTGGAAGACTGTTTTTTTTAGAATGTTAAAAGGTTAATATGCAAAATATAAACAATTAGAAAACCTCAAAAATCAAAGAAACTTTACAGTACCTCTACCTATCAGTCTGCTATAAACAAGGACCGAACTTTACTTTTTAAAACTGGTTAATTTTTTTTTTGTTGTTTGGTGTTTTTTTGGAAAGAGACTTTAGTGTTTTATATAATTTAGTTATACTTTAATTTAATTAGATATTTTAACTTTTTAATTGTAAATTTCTTAACATATTATTTACGTTTTAGTTTAGGTTACATTTATTTTTGTAGGACTTTTTTTTTATGCTTTCATACAAGATTCCAATTAATTCATTATTATTTTGACAAATTAATTAATTTTATAATATTATAGGTGATTTTTTTTGTTTTAAATGTTTAGGAGTTTTCTTTTTTTAATATGACCGATAATTTATTACGTTGTAATTTATGTGATAATGGTAAGTTATACAGAGGTGAGCGTGGACTGAAAATTCACGTAGGTCATATTCACAAGAACAACATTCCACTCTCATGTCCACTCCCAGTTTCACACCCAACACCAGATCCGATCTTAAATGCTAGTCAAAATTTTAGCCAGACATTTTTAGAAAAATGTAAATTATATAAACAATGTTTTCCTGTTGTTAAAAGAATCCCCCGAGCGGCCAGAAATACTGTTGCTTCTAAATTGTCTGAAATAATTTTGAAATGCATTAATTATAACGAAACTTCCAATTGGAAAGATCTATTACATTTTTCTTATAATTACCTGCATATCTCCAATAATGACTCTAAAATTAAGTATTTATCGGCAAAGTTAAAATATAATATTACAAAAGACAACTGTCGAAATATTTCTGATTGTAAAATTTTCCAGTCTAAACCTAAATCAATCTATAAAAAAGCAGAAGATAAAGTATTTGATGGTGACGTCCGAGGCGCAATTAGGCTCTTGTCTTTTACGGATGCCTTAGCCCCGAACGACGACGACACTTTTCAAGAATTAAAAAATAAACATCCTGCACCGTCTTCTTCACAAGATAATTTTCCTCCTTTATTAGATTCACAAGATTGTCTAAAAATCACAGTACAAGATGTAAGCAATGCCATACATTCGTTTCCCCCCGGTTCAGCTTCTGGTTTTGACGGATTATCACCCCAACATATCAAAGACCTTACTAATGAAAATAATAATACCTCAGGCACACATCTATTGGAATCAATTAGTAAACTTTGCCAGTTTATTATCTCAGGTTCAGTTCACATAGATATAATTCCTTTCTTTTTTGGCGCATCATTAATAGCCCTAAAGAAGAATGGTGAAAAATGGTGGCATACGTCCCATCGCAATTGGCTGCACACTTCGTCGTCTGGTTTCTAAAATTATATGCAACACAATTTCTCCTATTCTTGCGAATTCTTTTCCACCAAGACAGTTTGGTTTTGCAGTGAAATGTGGAGCTGAAGCAATAGTTCACGCGACACGTACATACTTAGAAAAAAAACATAACGATTATGATTTTTTAATTAAAATAGATCTAAAAAATGCCTTTAACTCAATTGATAGACATACTATGCTTGAAACTATAAGAGAACATTTTCCAACTATATACAACTACATTCACCATAGTTACACTCATTCTTCTCATCTTCTGTTTAATTCTCATTGCATATTATCCTCAGTAGGGTGTCAACAAGGGGACCCTCTTGGGCCAGCACTTTTTAGCATAACCATACATAAATACATAGAAAAATTAACTACCGACCTTAACGTTTGGTATTTAGATGATGGAACATTAGCGGGAAAAAAAGAATCTTTAATTAATAATATCAACTCTTTAATTGATGATTTCAGATTATTGGGTCTGGAAATAAATTCATCAAAAACAGAAGTTTACTTTAATCCAAATATAAGCCATAATGATTTCATTGAAATCTCTAGAGAATTAAATACCATACTTCCAAATTGTAATTGTCTAAATCAAAATGAACTATTTTTATTAGGTGCTCCACTTACTACTGAAGCCATACAACCATTAATTCAAAAAAAACAAAACCAATTAGATTTCTTTACACAGCAGCTCACCCACATTAATCCACATACACGTTTTTTTTTATTACGCAATTCTTTCGGGATACCAAGATTAACATATTTTATGCGCTGTAGTCCACTCTGGCTACAAGAAGACCAACTTCAAGTCATTGACACTACTTTAAAGAATAGTCTTGAAGTAATCCTAAACCTTTCATTGTCAAATTCTTCATGGCTTCAAGCCACTCTTCCGGTACGTTATGGAGGTATTGGTGTTCGATGCACAGCAGACGTAGCACTTCCAGCATTTCTCTCCTCTGTCCATGCTTGCTCAACTCTCGTCGGTAGTGTATTATCCCCGTCTGTAGACGTAAGGGAGTTGAGCTATATGACTAAGGCAATAGATTGCTGGAAGTTAAGATGTCCAAACACTTTAATACCACATTTTGCATCTACACAAAAAATATGGGATATTCCTCTAATTTTACAAAAACTAAACACGCTTAAATCTTCTAGTAATTCTCTTGGCCAAGCATGACTTTTAGCTGCTTGCTGCAAGGAATCCGGCTCTTGGCTCGAAGCCATCCCCTCACCATCGCTTGGCACCCTACTTGACGGTAACGCCATTCGCATTGCCATTTCTCTCCGTGTAGGTGCTGCTCTTTGTCAACCACACAGATGCATATGCGGGACTATGGTTGACGAGTCCGGTGTTCACGGCCTCTCGTGCAAAAGAAGTGCTGGACGATGGCCGCGGCACGCGAATTTGAATGCCGTAATAAAACGTGCCTTGGGTTCCGCGGGTATCGCCAGCATTTTAGAGCCACCAGGAGTGAGTCGTGACGATGGCAAAAGGCCTGACGGAATGACCATAGTCCCGTGGTCTAAAGGCCGATCCTTAGTGTGGGACGCCACCTGCACGGACACATTAGCTCCATCTAATTTACAGCTCACCTCTGTTTCCTCTGGGGCCGCAGCCCTTAAAGCACAAAATTTGAAATATGATAAATATTCCCAGCTCGCAGACCACTTTGAATTTCTGGCCTTTGCGGTGGAAACTTTAGGCCCCTGGTCACCTGATGCTTTAGCATTTACTCAATCTTTGGGAAAATTGCTAATAGAAAAATCAGGTGATCGACGTGCTAGAGCCTACTTTTTCCAACGCATAGGACTAGAATTTCAAAGAGGCAATGCGGCTGCAGTTCTCGGCACCTGCGCGGCTCCAGAGGAACTCAATGAATTATATTCATTAATTTAATTTCTATTATATAATGTGTTATATTTAATAGGTTATTAATTATAGTTATGTAAGTATATTTTGTTGCTCTATATTAATTATTACATTAAAGGATTTAAACAAGTAGTACACAATAAATACCTAAATATGAAAAAAAAAAAGGAAAATCTTATATATATATTTTTAAAGATAAAATGCAATTAAAAAAATCCTGGTCGGCGGGACTGGAAACCACGATCCTCGCTTTTGCGGCAACGTGCTCAACCACTTTCCAACCAGGGCCAACCAGGTTCCAGTCACCCATCACGAATTTTGTCATTGCTTGTTATCTACTTATACACATACGCCCTCTATTAGCTTTTTTTCTAATAACTTTATGAGTGAAATTAGAAGTTCTAGTTTCTAATACCAGATGCCAGAGGTGTATGGTTTTTGTTTTTATTTTTTTCAGTATTTTATATTTATGCATTTTTATAAATTCCTTATCAGGATAATAATATACAATTTTTTTTAAAGATAAAACGCAAAGAAAAAAATCCTGGTGGGCGGGACTCGAACCCGAACATATCATGAAATACTTCTAATACCCCGATTTAAATCGCTATGTTTTATTAAAGTTGGTTCAGCAGTTTAGCCAGTTATCCACCACGAACAGGACAAACTTGCTTTCATGTCTGTAATAATTCAGGATTACGTTAGGCTATTATATCACCGGCCCATATTTCTTCATTTTCCTGATTTTCTTGTGAGTAAATCATTTAGATTATTTATGTTCTTATGATTATACGAGTATTTTCGGGAAATTATTTAACTAAGAAAATCGTAGAGAAACGAGATATAAATGAGGAAGAGTATTTATTAATGTCGGACAAATATACATGGAAGTGAATTATTATCATAATAAACAAAAATTATATATATAATAATTTAACATATCACGTACATGCCTGCCAACTCCCACTCATGGAAAAAAAAGGTAATTTTTTTTGTTCAGTTTGTCATGGTCTGGGTGTTTATAAAATATAATAGGTATTATATCGTTGCTTCTGGTACACATAGTACAAGCCTAGAGCTTAGTTTGTGACCAGAGCAACATGTGTAAATTGTCCTATATATTATTATTATTATAACTTAGTTTTGAACTAAATTATAGAAAGAAAGAAAGAAAAACTTTATTTGAACATCACGCACAGAATACACACAAATAAAATTACATTATTACATAATATATAAATAATTAACAAAATACAAAATAAATTAGAGGTTTGTTGCGCGGCGACAAACAGGAAATCAGCTCAGCACATGTTACAGCAATAGATTGCTGTAACGCTGATTTTCAGCTGATGCCTTGAAGAGGACGTGCGGCTTTTAGATACAGTAGGTAGGTACCGAAACAATCATAATAAATATGAGAGAATAAGAAAAAGGACACCAATTACATACAGATAATAATTACTCAAACACTTTTATGTATTGTCATCTCACTCATTTTACTTAACGCAACATATGCAAGAGACACCGGGTGATAGAAGAAGGACGTTGAAAGTTTTTGGAGGTTGGAAGGGCGACTGAGGTCAACCTAGGCTCGTTGCATAGAGCAGTACAAATTGTTAATGATAAATTATTATTTACAATCCAGACTACACATTACATTAACTGTTATTATTTTAAAGACATAGCATAACATATGCATATTTTAATTATATTTAAATACATTAACGATCTATAATTAGGTATACAGTTTACACTTTTTAATATTATTAAGAGGTACAATTTGATTAATTATATATTATTTTTACTATTATTATTGTTATTAATGAAAATTATTTATTCTATTTTTTTATCAAATTTTTTTTTTTTTTTTTTAATTCTTTATTCGTATAATAAACAGTGTGATTTACAGGGGACTGTCTGACTCCCAAACTAGGCAAAGCCTGTGCTATGAGTAGTCAGTCTACCTCATTTTTTTTTTCACAATTGTGTTTGTACATTATTTATTTAGGCAGCTTTAATTTGTTCCGATAACAATGCTAGCTTTAATTTATATTTAAATGGAGCCGACGACTGCATATTTTGCAACGGCGGCGGCAAATCGTTCCAAATTTTAGTGGCAGCGTATCTAAAACTGCCCCGAAATGCTGATGTCTTGTACCGTGGAACACACAATAAGGTTAGGGATGCTCGGGTGTTGTATCTATTTAAACTATGAGACCGGGTTAACTTTTCAAATAAATAATAAATAATTATGTCGTTAAATGGGAAGATTGGTGCCTGCTGCCAAGCTATTTCATCAAAAAAATGTCTCATTTCGGGCAGTTTTCTTATTTAGTTAGGTTCTATTTTTGGCACTTCACAGATAACTGTTAACAAAATGTTATTTTGCTGTATACGAATTTATTTATTTAGTATGTATGTATTCTATTTATTTACCGTAGTAAGGTAGTGGGTTTGATTCCCGACCATGAGAAAAAATATTAGTAGGTACGTTTTTCCAGTTTGTCATGGTCTGGGTGTTTATAAAATATAATATGTACGAGTATCATATCGATGTTGCTGGGTACACATAGTACAAGCCTAAGCTTAGTTTGTGACCAGAGCAATATTTGTAAATTGTCCTACATTTTTATTATTTATGTATGTTTATGTACATATAAAGGTTTAATGTATTTAAGAAGAATGTGAGAAATGTTGTTAGGTGATTTTACTCATTTACTTAACATAAATTTATATGTAAAGCTAAAATATAGGAAAGCTTTAATTTTGCATATACCCAATTGTTCATGCTGTAATCTCACACCTTGGGCAAACTGTTAGTGATATGTATAACCAAGAATTCACTCTTGCCATGACTTACAGTTTTTCCGCTGTGGGATGCTATTGATTAAAATAAAAATATATACTACGTATACTATTAAGTATGTATATTGTATTGTTATTTATTTAAACTAATTATTTATTATTTCCTCATATTATATGTTTGCTTCAGCACTTTGCCTGTTATTGGTTAATCTCCCAAAGGTTAGTTAGAAGATAAGCCTATGGTATTAAGCTCGCCTTTGTACAATAGTAGGTATTAAGATTTATATTAAGATTTTGTACAATAAATAAGTCAACCTATCAAATTCAACCTGTATATAAGCAGTTTATATTTATATATATTTTCATTATCGAGTTCTTCGATTATCTTAATTATGTATTTAAAATAAATAAAACATTTTATTATTTATATATATACAATAAATATTTCACCTTACATGGCGTCTTCAGTCGTATGACATTGTTTTTTTAAATTTTAATAAAATATACATTTTTATTTATTTATTAGACTAAGGTTAACTTTGTACTTTGGGCTAATGGGCTCATATAAGGTTGTGCTGATCAAAGCGAAAAACTTTTCCCATGAAACCATGTGTCGCAAATGATGAAAAATTTTGGCTTCCCATACAAATTGGTCGTTTTAACATTACTAGTTTATATGGAAAAGGTTTTTTTTTTTTTTGCGACACATGGTTCTATGGGAAAAGTTGTTCGATTTGATCAGCAAAACCTTATATTAGCCCAAAGTAGGTACATCTTTTCAAAGTTACCCTGTGTATAGGTAGATATAGATATATCTTATATAATCCAAAAAAAACATCTTTTACATTAATACCTACGCTTCATATTTTCATACGATATCACGTTTTCCTTTTTATTTGTTTATTTTATACATATATCCTTTCTCATGATTCTATGAATAATTTTTGAAGTGTAAACCTTATTGCTTGTACACAGACTGACGGGCGCGTTTCTCCATAAGGATTATATATTAATATATATATATATTTTATTGGTAAATGTAGTCCTACAAAGTTCATCAAAACATTTTTTTTAACAAATGTATTGGCCATTCTTACTATGCCACTTAAATGATGCGGTTACGAAATGGGTAGTGATGGGATGAAACAATCATTACCTACTTAGTATTTTTAATGGCCAGGGTCATCACGCGCTCTACGCTAAGCTATACTTTAATCGATACGATACAGTTCTAAAATTTACGTACAATTACGTCATATTGGTTAAGCTTAACGTTGTACGGCGTAATAGGCCTACAGGGAAATTTACATAAAGTATGTCCTACATATTATTATAAATCGCCCCTTTCGTAATTATGAAAACTGTCAAAGCCACAGACTGAAACCGAAACATGACCGCTGCCATATTATCCATGCTATATTGCCAGATTCTAAAACATTAATTAAATTAGGTAATCTATGATCAAAATTTACTATCAAACCACTGGATTAGTGTAATGTTTATCAACATACTATGAACTGGGCCTAGCATGGTACGAGTAAATTATACTCAGAATAAAGGTCTTATCTTTAATTAAAACAAAAACAAGTAATTTGTCGGCCCATCTATACACACTTCATAACTTTTTACGATTTAATGTGAGGCCACGGCATTATACCTTCGTTTACAGCTTTATTTTATAGACGCTTCTGCGATACGTTAATATTGTCGTATTACGATCTCCCATAAAACGAGAGTGACCTGAATAAACCCAATTACAATGTTAAATTTAATTACTTAAGTAAGAATGTTAGCAATGATATTAAAATGTATACAAGCTTAATGAATCGCAAATATATATTAATATGTTAAAAGTAAATAAAACCACGTCCCTCACGGAATAATAAATAATAAATACTATCACGGGTGCCTATTTGGCTCCCGAGAACCATTTAAACGGCCTCAGGGTACCCAGCGGAAAGATTAACCCGTCCTCATTTCGCCGATGGTATTCGGAGGCAACTGTTAGGTAACAAGTGGCGAGCTTGTTGCGGTGTCTATGATGAAATGGCCTCGTTGTATAAAGCGGTCGCCCATCCTGGGTAAGAAAATCTAGGTTTGTTCTTGAAGTGAAATTATTTTATTTTTCTCTCTATTCTCTAGGCTGTATGGTTCATAGAGATCTTTGCCTTCTCGATATTCAGAACACCGAACAAAAAAAATCTCTATTCTCTATTCTTTCTTTTTTGCATTTGAGTAAATATGCGATGCGACCGCTTTTTACGTTACGGTGTCTAAAACGTTGTGTAAGAAACCACGCCATCTCGTTGACTTAGACAACGTTTTAGTGACGTCATTTATTGTTTTTTTACGACTGTCATGTAGCGGTACCGCAATTTTAGAAAATCAATACTTTAGATTTTTAAAACATCTCTTTAAAATATAACCGCTTTCTATTATTATAGTTTTTTTCTTGATAATGTTAAAAAGATCTGAAAACAAACTTCAAAATATATAAATAAATATCATCACGGGTGCTTTACAGGGTGAATTTTTCAAGTGTGCTTTCAAGGTCAAATCCTAAACTATGTACAGAGAATAGCGAAAAATTCTCAAAGTAGAATGGGTTTTTTTTAACCAACCTAGTGGTTAAGTCACTGCGCAACTAATAACAAGGTTAAGCAGATGACAACAAGGCCGGCCTGAGATGGGCGACCGCTTTATACAACGAGGCTATTTCATCATAAACACTGCAACAAGCTCGCTAATGATGCAGTTTTACTTTTTATCAAATTCCGAGACTCCTTTGATAATTTTTGGCTATTCCTTGTAGTTTAGGATTTGGCCTTGAAGGCACACTTAAAAAAATCATCCTGTATATGTAAAAAATAAAACTACTTAAATAACAATAAAAAATATATACGTGAAGGCCGAGTTGGTTAGACCTTGGACTTAAAAACACTTAGGTCCCTGGTTCGAATCCCTGTGTGTACCAATGAGTTTTTAATAAATTTATGTACATTTGTTTGACAATACCACTATAGTGCCTCGGAGAGCACGTTAAGTTGTCGGTTCCGGTTTCACTATACCAACTTGTAAAACTGTTCATAGATGGGTTATTGAGTCTATTCAAAACATCGCGACGAGCTAGCCACTTGTTCGGTGTAGACTCATACCATCGGCTACGACGAGGTGGGATTAAAAACCAATCCGCTGGGTACCCTGGGGCCGTCTAGGCGGTCTCGGGCGCCGTAAGGCACCCGTGATGACATATATATATATATATTAGAAATAAAATAGTTATATTAATAGTTAAATTTAAACGGTAAACGATTTACATAAAAATTAAACACTATTGTCTTCCTCACAATAATTTCCGAAGTGTAATAAAGTAAGCAACATTTTTCCCTGAAGAAAGCACACACTGAGCATAAATAATAGAATAGACGCCACTGTAATGAGTGCACGTGCGTAGAATGTAAATTACCTACTTGTGAGAGAGGTTATATTTCTCTGTCTCGTGTATAGGTTACTTTTTTCAAATTATTGTAATTTATGTGTCACTGGATTTTTCTTATGAATGTTATTATTTGTTTGTTTAACAGGAGTTTTATTTTGTCTTATTTCTCTGAGGCGACTTAAAGGGTTTATTTCAACTACCTACTTGCCTTCGACTTCATCTAGGTAGATTAATTATTTTAATAATGGTAGGCAAAGGTAATAAAATATTGAATTCCTCCATTATACCACCTTGAGGGATATTTTTTCAAAAACTGTTTCAGCGTCCAGAAAAAAAAATGCTGGCTTATTTTCTACTTGATGGTAAACAACTACAAAATCCATGAATGCGATCGATCAATACATTGTTATTTAACAGCATTGATCGCCTTCACACGTGACGGATGCGGTCACGAAATGTGCGGCGATAAGCAGAAATTGCATTACGAGTCTTTAATAACGTCGCTGATTTATCGTCGATTCAACCACCTGTTTTGTAACTGCACTCTGAAAGGAGACTACCACCTCGACAAGAAATCGATGCAATTGTCTCCTAAAAACCGTAAACAGACTAAAACCGAAACTTGACTAGGTCTGGACGGCTATTTCTATAATAGGTGCAAACAACGCTACGTAGCGGTAATAGTTGGTTGCACTTGTTCTTAAATCTTCATACTGGTGGAAAGCCACCAGGTTGATATGACGTCACATTCCGCGATGTCATATATAAATAGCATCTATATGCCTGCAAGCTTTGTATAAGTGTGGGTACATGCAGCGCAAGATTTTAAAATAATAGAAAATTAAACTTAAGGACACTGCATTCGCAATTGTTAAGTCTGTGTTCTTCATACAAAATAAGCTTTCGCACTTCCAGTATTACTCGACTACTATTTGTCGCAGAATCAAAATTTTGTCGGTCTTTGTATTCATTAATCTTTCTGTGTTGGGTTATATATTTATAAATTAGAAAAACTTTTAAATTTATAATACAAACAATATTCTCATAATATAAGTCTTTGCATCGTCTATTGAAGGATTTTGGGTTTCCAAGATCAGCTTTCGGAACATTTATGGAGCATGTTTCCAAGATGTCGCTAACAGGATCATATAGTATTTGGTTGAGTAGAGAAGGTAGTGAACACAGTGCAGGTGAGAGTTCAACAGGCCTTT
This sequence comes from Monopis laevigella, assembly GCA_947458855.1. NCBI lineage: Eukaryota > Metazoa > Arthropoda > Insecta > Lepidoptera > Tineidae > Monopis > Monopis laevigella. The sequence goes on along the minus strand of OX381587.1, from coordinate 7,921,814 downwards.
AAACCTACTTCGCGTTCTCAAGTCCGGGAACGCTGCAGTTCATTCCCCTGCCTTCCAACCACGTGATGGACCCGGCACCCGCACGGTGAAGCCATGGATAGCTAAGAACATTGGCTCTCTCCCATACCAGATTTTTACGTACAATTACCAACATAACAATAATAATTGAACTTTGACTAAAATCAAAGTTGTAATATTGAAAGTACGTTTGTATGGGCGTCAAAACCACTGCAGAGCCCTTAAATAGACAGCCTCCGTAGACTAGTGGTTGCGCCTTTGGATTTGTATCCGGAGGTCGTGGGTTCGATTCCCACCCATGGCCTAAAATATTAGTACGTATTTCTGTAAAGTTTGTCATGGTCTGGGTGTTTATAAAATAAAAGTTTTTATGGTTGTTTCTGGTACACATAGTACAAGCTTAGAGCTTAGTTTGTGACCAGAGCAATATGTATAAGTTTTCATACATATTATTATTACAGAGATTATATGTAGTATATCATATATCAAATAATCTCATAGAACCAACTCATGTTTACCAAAGTAAAGTGAATTCGAACTGATTGGCCGTTTGATATCATAGCTGTATCATCAAATCAACCAAGTAATAATATTGAATATTCGCGGCTTAATATTGCTGCGAATATTCAATATTAATCGTATTGCTTTGGTTACAAATATTTTATTAAACGCTTTAATGATGAGGTTAGTTATAGGTAGAGTAGGTCAGCAGACAAAATAGTCTGTTTAAAGTGAAATTAACATTTTTAAGCTAATTTTAAACCTGTATTTTTAATTTTATCCGACAAATTTTATTTTATATAATTCCTTTATCAGGGTATTCTTATAATAAAATTTCTATAGATAAATTTACATTGAAAATTTGATTGGTGGGCGGGACTCGAACCCACGATCCTCGCTTTTGCTTTAGTAGTTAGTAGTAGCCCCGACACTTTCGAAACACTTGTCGTAAGTACACTCGTATTTATCGCAATAGAGTTGGGCATTTTTTTATGATACGTGGATGAATAAAATAAATAATTTATAAAAATTTCAAAGCTATATGTTTGCTTTATATTTCCTTAATTTATACATTCTACAAGCTAACAACTATATAAAAAATACCTATTAATAACTATTGGTAAAAATAATTAAAGTTGTGACCATTAATATATGTATATTTGGGGCGTAGCTATGGTCTGTTGGGTTGCTCGCCTTGATGGCACTTTTGCAGGGCAGTAAATGATTGACAGGTCAATGGAACCAGCTAACCAAGACTAGGTGGTTAGCTGGTTCCATTGGCCTGTCAATCATTTATTGCCCTGCAAAAGTGCCACCAAACTGGTTGGTTATGTAGCGTGTGTTCGGTCGGGTTGTTTTTTTTTTCTCCCACAAGTTTACGATTTGTTTATTTTGTATTATATTCTCAACATTTGTCTGTGGGAGGAATGGCGACCTGGCCAAGTGCACACATGGACCATATATATCCTTTTTTTTGGCTTTTCATAAATGCCTGTAAAGGTTTACATGAAATTCCTTTTTTTTTGACTTTGACTTTGACCAAGAAGAATCAAGAATTTCTTGAAAAAGTACCCATAGCAGTAGATTTATTAAAAAAAAAAATTTTTTAAATTGTATCACGACGATGTGATTTTGGAAGTGGAATTGTTTTTAGTATAAACAATATGATGTGCGAATAAAAAGTAGCATTTTGTAAAGGCGATGGATGCGCGTAATAAAGTTTCTATGGAGTATTTTTTACCTTTTATAAAAAGCCTTTTTTAATAAATAAAGTTACCTTTAAATTTATTGAGGGCGGCATATAGTTTTTTTTTTGTATCTACGCTAATCAATAAAAAAGAATTGATCGAAGTATATAGAGAACAATAATCAATTATAATTTCTTGCGTCGACTCATGATTTGTTTAGTCAATGAAAGAGTAAAGTCATATATTTTGCTTTACAACTGAAAAAAACTTGTAAAAAGAAACGAAATGTAAGCAAGCAAGTTTATTACTTAAAGTGTTTCTTTACAACTTAATTTAAAATTTGAAACAAAGACAAGTTTCGCTCCCGGTACACTTTTTCATGATCCCCTAAGAAAAAGACAGAGCTTCGTTTAAGTTTGGCGTCGGCAAGGAAACACTTTTCAGGAAAGTTTCAAAGTTTGGTTTTGTGAAGTCATTCATAGTGTTCTTGCGTTGCATTTTAATGTATCCTCTCTCTACCTTGTTGGAGGAGATTTCATTTGATTAAGACTTATACTTTTTTTCTTTTCATTTTTTCTTTCCTTTTTTATTGTACCAAAGAAGTAAAATTAAGAGTCGTATTTTTTTTTGTTATCTTTTACTAGGTTTTGTTGACCTGTCTTCGCCCGTCATATTATTTATATGATATCCTATTTACAAGTCTATTTTTTTTCTAATATATATATATTTTTTAAACCAGCCAAGTTTGGCAGTTATATACGTGGTGGCCGAGTTGGTTAGACCTTAGACTTTAAAATACTTAGGTCCCTGGTTCCAATCCCGGTGTGTACGAAGGAGTTTTCAATCTAAAAATGTATGTACATTTATTTAACAACACCACTATAGTGCCTCAGAGAGCAAATTAAGCTGTCAGTCCCAGTTTCACTAGACCAACTTGTGAAACTGTATATAGATGGTTTATTGAGTCTATCTAAACACCGCGACGAGCTAGCCACTTGCTCGGTGTAGACTCCACCACCATCGGCTTCGACGAGGTGCCATGAAATACCCCTCCGCTGGGTACCCTGAGGACGTGTAGGCGGCCTCGGGCGCCGTAAGGCACCCGTGATGATACATATATACATATGCCATGTTTGACCTTTACATGCCTTTCTATGTGTTTTTTGTGTCTATTACTTATGTTCCCCTTTTCATTCTATTGGAATAGTTTATTTTTAATCCTTTATTTGTGGATCTCTACAACACAAAATAAAGCTTTTATCCAAAATTAATTGAAAATAAAGTAATAATTAATTATTGCAGTATTAAATTTTACATATATATATATAATTATACATACTACATTATTATAGGCAATAAGGTTTATTAGTTCAGGGGCCTGACCAAAGAGCACAAACGCCAATCGAATCGCCGCATCGATCGATAAAAATGTATAGGAGTTTTACTCTATGGATAAAGCCTGATCGATGAGAAACGTCAAATCCCATACATTTGGCTTTCGATGGGTATTTCGATTCGATTAATCGATAATCGGATCGCTATTTGGTTAGGCCCCAAAACTTTAGTTACGATTCGAACGAATTTAATTGCAGAACTAAACGATTCCAGACTTTTTTATTAATTATAATATAGTCATTTATTATACTTAAGCTCTATTGAATGTTTGTTTTATACAATAATTTTTTTTTTACTTAAATCTATAATGCTTTTGTGTAATTTATTGAACCCACAGACTGAAACCGATATATGATTAGGTCACTTGACGGTTCTTGATTTTGCATCTGTACGGGCGGTGGTAACGAGACAGGTCTAGTAAAGTTATAGAGCCTTTCATCTAAATTTTTAAGTTTTTGCGAGACAGTCGCACGAAATTTTAATTTTATTATATTTATAATACCTAATTAAAGTAATTTAAATAAATATAAAATCATTTAGGCAGCTTAGTGGGAGCGATCAATATTATTAAACAACAATTTATTAAACGACTCCAATCATTGACTCTGTAGGTCTGCTTAACACCAGGTAAATACAAGGTCACAAGCTGTGATACTATAAAGAAATTCTAATATTCAGTAAGGTGATACAAAATAGGGTAACCAAAAAATTCAACAAAAAGTAGCTTGTTAAAATTTTCCGCATATTCAGTGCTACATAAATTGGGACTAGCAGCTTATTGTACGCGAAAGTGCTTGTTACGGTGGCGACAAGACAATGTCTACCTCCCACTCTCATTCGCAAATTGCACTTCAGGACTCGACTTGTGTGTGAGTTGTGTAGAAAAAAATGTGTACGAAATGTGTACGTAGGCTTTATTTAATATATTTTTGTTTTAATTTAAAAAAAAACTTTAAATTCGAGTTCTTTAATGAGCACATTCGCTCTTCAAGAATATCTGAAGATTTTAACAATGCATTGAAACATCTAGTCATTCGAAATATGTAGATATATTAGACCGCCTCCGTAGACTAGTGGTTGCGCCTTTGGCGTTGTATCCGGAGGTCGTGGGTTTGATTCCCAGCCATGGCAAAAAAAAAGTAGTTTTTTTATATACAGTTTGTCAGTAGTATTTATAAAATATAATATGTAAATTAACACATAAAATTTACCACTTAAAATGTTGCCTTCCATCCGGTCAATATTTTCGCACCCTGCTATAAAAAGAGTCTATCATTTTGCATTATTGCAATACTTAATACTTTTTTTTTAAACTAGGTTTATTATACGTAGTTAGACCTTGGACTTAAAAACACTTAGGTCCCTGGTTCTAATCCCGGTGTGTACCAATGAGTTTTTAATTAAAAAAAATATGTACATTTATTTGACAACACCACTATAGTGCCTCGGAGAGCACGTTAAGCTGTCGGTCCCGGTTTCACTATACCAACTTGTGAAACTGTTTATAGATGGGTTATTGAGTCTATTCGAAGCAACGCGACGAGCTAGCCACTTGTTCGGTGTAGACTCATGGCATCGGTTGCGACGAGGTGGGATTAATAACCCCTCCGCTGGGTACCCAGGGGCCGTCTAGATATATATGTATGTATGTAGGTTTATTATGATTCCTTTCAGTGGTGACGACATGTGAGAACGTACTTGTTGGCCGATGTAAATATGGTAGTGTAATTTTCCGCGTTAAGTTATGTTACCGTGGCCGATGGGAAAAAAATCCCAAATGCCCCGTTGAGTGCTTCACCGTGGCAGAAAGGAAAAAAACATTACGTTTTCCATCGGCCACGTTACCGGGGCCGAACCACCGGGGCAGATGGTACATCGTTGTTTCTGGTAAACATAGTACAAGCTTAGTTTGTGACCAGAGCAATGTGTGTAAATTGTCCTATATATTATTATTTTTACGAGGTGGCTGGGTTGGTTAGACTATAGACGTAAAACATTTAATTTACGGGCTCGAACTGGGGTTGAAGTCGATACGAAAGAGTTTACGTACATTTCTTTCACAACACCAGTATACTGTCTCGGATGTTAGCTTGTCAGATTTAGTTTCACTATACCAACTTGTAAAACTTTTTGTTCGAGAAAGATTCGTATAGAAAATTATTATCTGTACGAATTACCATATTTAATGTGTGAACAGTAATCTGCAGTCGCTTTGTAATTTGTTATGTGAATATTTTAATAATGAATTCTTATGCAATGTAAAGTTAACAGTTGAATTTTTAAAAAGTGGCGGCGTTACGTTTCGCCATCAGAATTCGTTATGATTTTTTTTTAAAGAAATAGGTTAAATTCATCGGTCTACCTACCTCGACTAATTGTTATTATGTTATTATTACTTATTTTATATCATCTAGATATAGACTAGCATGAAGGTATAACTATAACCTATGACTGCGACATAATCATACACACTTCATATCATACAATCATATACACACCTACATACACACGCATAAGTATCCATGCAAGATTCCACCCGTTTTATGCATGCGTGCGTATGTGTGTAGGTGTGTATATGATTTTATTGTGCAAATTAAAATTAGATATACACAAACATACGCATGATTTTTAACTATATTGTTTTTTTTTATATATAACTATGTCTGTATACAAAATTTTACCTAGTATTATATTTATTATATCATATGTTTTTAAATTTATGGCTAAAAATATTATATCTATCGTTTTATTGATTTTATAAAGTATTGTTTAAACTTATATTTATCCTTAATTTAATTGAACAAAATAGAATGCTAATAAAGTTGATTGTCTTTGTCGCTTAGAAACAGTTTAATTGGGGCCAAAATACAATAGACAATTTCAGCTTAACCACAAAAGCGTAATTACAAGGAAAGGTTTCCTTTACAGACTAAAGACAAAACGCGCGACTACACTGATTGTTTCAACTTCATACTTCATCTTAAGGCGCAGTCCGATCTGAGAAAAAAAAATACTTAAGGAATAATAATATATAGTCTTAGTCACAAACTAAGCTCTAGGCTTGTGCTATGGTTATCACCGCCCATATGTAGATGCAAAAATCGTCAAATGACCTTGGGCTTTATTCCGAGTTTTGACACGTTCACCGTCGCGCATTTTGCGTAAACTATAAATATTGAAATATAAGTTCTATCCTATTAAATATAGAGTTGAAATTCCAATGCTCATCAGATGCTCAAACTTGCGAAGAATTCGCGTATTTCAAGATGGCGGCATTATTATAGCCAACCTAATACAGCCTATATATCCATTGAAATAGAACTTATATTTCAATATTTATAGTTTACGCAACGTCTTGTCGTCTTTAGCGGTTGCAAACTCGGAATAAGGCCCCTTGTCTTGTTTCTACTGTTTTGATGATTTGATTTCTTGTCGAGTTGGCAGTTCCTTTTAGAGTGCGGTTACGAAAGGGCAGGTGATTTGACGAATCAAAATTTTATATCAAATTGGAGATGGATGATTGGAGATAAATCGTCATTTAGAAACAATCGAGAATCACCGTATATGAATTGGATTTTCAGGTGGGAGGAAGATCTCTATAACTTTGTTAGGCCGACCGACCGGTCTCGTTACCACCTCTCATACAGATGCAAAAACCGACAATTGACCTAGTCATGTTGCGGCCATGGTCAATTTGTAAAAAATCGACATTATACTCGTTTCGACTAACTTTAGGGCTGTAAATTAAATTTTCATATCGATTTTGTAATTCAAGATGGCGGCTCTGGTCAATATGTCAAAAATCAACATTATACTCCTTTTCGACTAACTTTATGGCTGTACATTCAATTTTGTAAACTCGTCCATAATCCATATTGACGTTGAAATGAAATGAAATGAAATATTTATTTATTAGGTAACAAATGCTTATAACTAGATACAAAGTTGCTTTGGGATCTACTTTTAGGTATATAGAACACCTGTGCCAGTAGACCCCGCTCTTTTTTTTCTTTTTTTTTTTGAATTTTTATTAATACCTAATAACAAATAAAAAATGCATGCGCATGCGAACTAAAATAAGTATACATATGTGAAGTAGTATTGTGTAGGTATATAAAGGTATATATACGTTGTCACATTAACACCGTTTTCATTGTCGGTTCCTGACAGTTTGGAGCATGACGCATGACTAAACGCTAATCAGTAGTCCGAAATGTCGTTTTATTTATTAAAAATTATAAAAATAAATAAATACCATCACGGGTGCCTATTTGGCTCCCGAGAATCGTTTAAACGGCCTCGGGGTACCCAGCGGGAGATTAAACCGTCCTCATTTCGCCGATACTATTCGGAGGCAACACCTAACAGATGGCGAGCTTGTAGCGGTGTTTATGATGGTATAGCCTCGTTGTATAAAGCGGCCACCCATCCCAGGTCCGGTCTTGTTGTCATCTGCTTAACATTGTTATCAGTTGCACAGTGACTTAACCACTAGGCTGGGCTGCTTTTTTATTTAATTTTTTTATTTGCTTTATTCATTTAAATGTAATTTTTACATTATTTACTATAGACAATTTGCGACATAAAAACGATATTTATATTCTTCGTCACTATCATTTCTCGTGGAATAGACTTTACATGCTCACCTACTTATTTATATATTATATGACTAAATGGCATTAGTCTAAAATAGGAGACAATTATTCACAAATTTTATGGTATGACAGCATCTTAATTATGTAGGTAGATTATGTTAAAGCAATTTACGAATCAGTTATTAGTGAAGTAAAGTTGGAATTTGAATGGTAAGACTTTACTATTGAAGTTAGATTTCCCTACAGACGACGTGATGTCGAAATTTCTTAAGATGTGGCAAAGGTAAAGGTGTAATTCCGAGCCAACGATATATTTAAATAAAATCTTGCATTGTAACATTGTTTTAAATATACTTTAAGTATGGAACTGAAACTATAAATAAAGTGTGACTTTACTAAAAAAAAACAGTCTGCAATGTATCTTGTACCGACACTGACACCTGTCATGTATACAGACTCAAAAGCTGAGACAGAGGTTTAGCCTCCAGAGGCTGGCAGGGTATTTTGTATATTAAAAACAAGTTATATTATGTAACTATTTCTTGATGAAGCTAATAGTTTGACATAATAAAAAGATATTATCTACTGTAAGGCGTTAAGGTTTGACTATTTTTTTTTTAATTAATGTGTTTAGGATAAACTTAATTTAATTACCGAAATAATTTTGATCTCTGAGTTGATTAGACCTTAGATGAATGAAACCTCATGATAAACGGGTAATGCTCATTTTTGCATTATAGTTTTAGATTTGGATTTAAAAAAAAAAAGGAAAATACCACTATTAACATGCCTCGAGAGCACTTTAAGTTGTCGGTAAAAGTATCACTATACCCACTTATGAAACTGCTTATATATTATTGAGTCTTTACTAACACCGCGACGAACTGGACACTTGTTCAAAGAAGACTCAATACTATTTTGATGTTTGTAAGATTCATTGTTTTTTTTTTGTTTTTTTTATATTGTATTATATGTTTATGTTTCTAGTTTCTGTATTGTGCATTTGTTGTACCAAAACAATAAATCATTATTTTGTGAAGATTTGTTGATAGTTAGCCCATAGTTTTGTATTTATAGTTATTATTCCATGAGAGTCCATAGCTACTCAGGAAGTTGGTACTGATAAGGGACCAATCTAACTCCTTGTCAACTGATCCATTATTATTCTTATTCTATTAATGCAATAGCATTAATAAGCAAAATATTGCTGTTAATCTTCTAGAATCTAGATAATTAAAATAAATAAATTACAAGAAAAGAATAACCCGTAAAAAATATAAAAGCTCTAGTTATGATTATTAAAAGAATGTAACAAACAATGGCGGAACAAAAATAAATATTCTCTTGACATAACTACAACAACCATGCGACATTACAACGCATCTTCCATTCCAGCCAGAATGAAGCCTTATGGGAGCATTTTGAATTCTGCACACAAAGCATTTAACTCAGCAGACTGCATCTCACTGCAAAGCGTAATTGAGATTGCTACAAAGGTATATTGTATTATGCGGTCACAAAGAACAGAACATACCGGTGACTTAGGTGATTTCTGTGAGTCTCGCCTTATTTTACCTGTTTGCTGTTTTAGTAACATTTTAATTACAATTTTATAATATACTTCTCTCATTATATACTTATACTTAGTATATAAATAAATACTTTATGTTATACCTTGCGGATATAATTCACCTATTTGGTGACTTTGAAAGGTCGTACTTGGGACTAATATGAGGTATACTGATCAAATCGAACAACTTTTCACATGGCACTATTTCATGGGTAAAGTTGTTCAATTTAAAGCAAATAAATAAAAAAATCGTTTTCCATACAAACTAGTAATATTAAATAGACCAATTTGTATGGGTAAACCAACATTTTTTTTCATTTGCGACACATGGTTTCATGGGAAAAGTTGTTTGATTTGATCAGTAGAGTCTCATATTAATAGCCCAAAGTACAACCTTTAAAATTCAGCTTGTATAATATATTTGCTACTTAAGTAACATTTTAATTATAACTTTATAATATACTTTTCTTATTGTAAACTTATCTCTAAGTATCCTCAAGTCCACTATTCACTTAAGGAACGTTTGTCTCTTTCCACCACTTTCTTTTCTTTAGGTGGGAGGAAGGCCTCTTCGCTAGGCCGACCGACCGGACTCGTTACCGGCTATACAGATGCAAAAACCGTCAATTGACCTAGTCCCTAGTCATGTTTCGGTTTTAGTCTGTGGGTTCACCAGTTTTCCGGAGTCTACTGCATCGATTTCTTGTTGAGATGGTACTCCTTTAATAGTACGGTTACTAAACGGACGATTGATTTGAAGATAAAGCAGCGAGGAAATTAAAATAGACTCTCTGTGCCCGTAATGCAAATACGTCCATGTCGCCGCCCGTATCGTAATCGCATAGTCGCCGGCATAGTGAGAACGATTAATATTATTAAACAAAAATGTATATTAGGTAGATAAAAAGTTAAATGCCGTGCTCCATTAAAAAAAACAAATGTCAAATCAAGAAAGATGGAATGAGAAGTTCCTTGAATGTGTGGAAAAGTGGAGTTAAAGATACTACTTAGAATACGAGAATATATAATTGGAGTACCTATATATTTTATAATAATCTTTGAAGGTGTAATATGTATATATCTGTAAAACTTAATAAAGAATGCTACACAGGCATATTATAATAGTGTATGTATGTACGATGTATGTAGGTATGTATTATGTATGTACGGGTCCTTCGGGCCGTTTGGTGCCCGAGACTATCTAAATCGAGGACCCGGGGGACGATATTATGTCACACCCGTCGTTGTCGATGGTATTCTGACTCTACAAACTGAACAAATGGCGAGCTTATCGCAATAAATAATTTATTTTTACCAATGTAAGTTTAGGACAAAAATATATATAGGTACTCACATGATTTGAGTTTTTCAGAAGTTTTATCTATCCAAGCGATTTTAACGAAAATATTATAAAACGCATTTCGTGTTTATTAAAAAAATAAGTAAATCAGTTTCTAATATAGAGTCTTACATACATTTTATATCGATATATTAGGTACATACATAGTGAGATGCTCGTTCATCATAAGGTATTAAATATGTCGATACTTGTAAAAGGGGATGAAAAATATACCCTTATAGGATGATAAATTCATTTCTTAAAAACGTGTAGGAAAGAAAGTATCATTTAAAATGGAGCAGAATGTACATCGTTACCATTAAGTTGAATAAAAATACATTGCTAACGTTGCTGTGTGGACAAATTTATACAAAAAATTAAAAAAAAAAACAAGTCAGAATATATATATATATATATATATATATATATATATATATATATATATTATATATATATATATATATATATTACCAACTATGATAGAAATATGTCGAGAAAAGTGTATAAAAATTAATATTTTTTGTTGTTTATAATAAAGAAAGTGGTGAATAAATAAATACCTATGTAGTATAATATAGCACTATGTATAACTCGGAAGAAAGTGCGAATCCCAAAATCGGTCATTTTTTATTTTTTTTTCATGTAAATCTTTATATGTAAGTAGTTAACAAATTTTAGAAATACATTAAAACATTAACAATATACTACTCTACATAGTTTTATATTCTACATAGGGTTGTCAAGAATATTGGTTATGGAAATGTGATCTTCTACTCGGCAGTAGCGCACTGTCACCGCCAGCCAACCCTGGAAACTCTATCTTAATTTAAAAAAAATACTCGACTAAAATGCAAAAAACAGATTTTAATAAAAAATTTAAACCCAAGATAGTTCTATTTAGGTCAAAGATTAATATTTTGCCTTACCCTAACAATATTTGCTAACTTAAAGATATAATTTACGTTCCAAATTACGTGACAAAATATCTATATTTCCGTTAGAATTGGGAAGTATGTCCCCCGAGACCGTAACTATCCGTGAAGTTGCAAACAATGTCCCCGGATAGATTATTGTGTCGACATCATGAGCGGTCCCGAAGGCCGCCCGACTCGCCTTCGTTCGCCTTTGCCTGCCGCCTGCCAGTTTCGACCTGTCTCTAGGGTTGCCACCCATACTAAGTACTTATAACAAAAAATAATCTGACCTTTTCTGTAATGAAGAGTCGTCTGTGAAAACCAATTATTGTTATTTCATACTGAGGCTCTACCATGGGTTTGCGCATTGTAGAAACGTAACGTATTCATTTACGTATACGTGAGCAACAACCAATAGGATCGCTTTCTTCAATCCTGTTACCAAAAATAAAGCGATCCTATTGGTTGTTGCTCACGTATACGTAAATGAATACGTTACGTTTCTACAATGCGCAAACCCATGGTAGAGCCCCTGGTACCAACCTATTACGTATGTCTATGTATGTAAATATTTAATAATGTTTAATGTGCGTGTGTATACTAAATACTAGCCAACATGTGTAAATTTAGTACTTATATTTTATTGTTTACTTATTCTCTTTTTGTGTTATCATATTGTTATTGCGCTGACAGAAGTGTGACATAATACCAACCTAAAATTAAAAACTTGTCACAAGATGGCTGCCATTAGTATTTATTTATCAATATAGTTATTTTTTGTCTGACAGACACAGATTAACATAGGGAGAAAATTTACTGATTCCTACAATGGCGAGATCAGCTAGCCGAAAATTTTCAAATTCCCGGTTTATCGCTTTCCCTGAGCTCTCAGATTTGGGTCACCAAGGGGATAACTATGAGTTCAAGGGACATTCATTTAAAAGCTATTTTAGAGGCTGTCTCTTCGTGGTCGTGTCATTGGCGTTTAGACGACGTCGTGTTGTCCACTCAAAACATATTATATTCATTGACTTTTATGTAAACTAGACACCAATATTCGAGAAAACTATTTGTAATAATATTTGAAATACTATTTGTGGGAAGAGACGAAATAAATTTGTTACTCACCTAAAATTAACTCGTTAAAACAAAGTGCGCATGTTCCAGTGATGATAGGGTTTATACTCTAAATATCACATTAAATAAAATATATGAGAATTTGTCGATTATATATGGAGAATTGACTGCAACACAATAACAAAATACCCGAGGCCGTCCAGGCGGTGTCGGGCGCCGTAAGGCACCCGTGATGATATAATATATAATTATTACTATTTTAGTAATAATAAATATTATTATTTAATTTTTAAACTTATCACACTTGGCTCTTTTACAGCTACATTCATTTATAGGTAGGAAATAGTAATGAAACTCGCTCCAAGCCGCGATTTTGTTTTCTTAATAGAAATCTACTGCTACCTAAAGCAACGCTTTGGGTAGGTACATAAAATTATAAGATTTTACTATATATCTTAACTTATATTAACAATAAGTTAAACAATAATACAATTTATTTTAAAATTATAAAAAGTACATCAATTTAAAATTTTAAAGTACATCAATATTCAATTTTTATACATTTCCGTATCAGAATATTTTTATATTGAAAATTTAAAGATAAAACTGCAATGAAAAATTTCCTGGTTATTAAAATTACCAGAAATTTTTCATTGCAATTTTATCTTGAAAATTTCATTATAAAAATACATCATACCCACATTAAATATTAACTATATAGATACAGGGTGAATTTGAAAGGATGTACTTTGGGCTAATATGAGGCGCTGTTGATCAAATCGAACAACTTTTCCCATGGATTCATGTGTCTCAAATGAAAAAAAAAATGTTGCCTCATTGGCAAATTGGTCATTTAACATTACTTATTTGTATGGAGAAGGCAATTTTTTTTTCATTTGCGACACATGATTGTATGGAAAAAGTTGTTCGTATAGATCAGTAGAACCTCATATTAGCCCAAAGTACATCCTTTCAAAGTCACCATGTATATGTATATTTTAATTTTAATCAAGATACTTAATTAGTCCTTGAAATTAACTTGATTGACATCCGTCTCAGAAAATGTCCCTTAAAATTAAGTCCCAGCCAATATATTAAACCCAAATTAAACCTCTCTCAAATTCCTGTCATCAATCAATCGTAACTATTTCGATTCTATCGTAACTCTGACGAATCGAATTGAAATGGGATAAGCAAAACATTGATATAAATTTGGTATAGAGTGTTAACTGAGCAAAATAAAACGCCCACTTAATGGCACTGCATTCGTAATCGCGAACTTCGCATTCTCCATACAAAATTAGCTTTCGCACTACCTACATACTCGATTACTGTTTGTCGCAGAATATATTTTTTTTTTTTTCGGTTATTGTATTTATTAATCTTTTTGGGTTGGGTCTTTATTTTTATTTTTATCGCAATCAGATAAAAATCTTTTTTAATTATAACACAAAAATGTTACTCACAACAGACATATTTTTACGTACAATTACGAACATAAAAAAATAATATAAATAAACATGAAGTCTATAACATTCCTATAACATGAAGTCGAACAAATATTTTGATCTTACAAACGAAATTACTAGAAACGGATTTAAAATTCAACTTTAGGCAGCGGAAGTTGGTCCAAGAGGAATTCCAGCAATGTCTTTGCATCGTCTATTGAAGGATCTTGGTCTTCCGAGATCAGCCGTCGAAACTTTTATAGAGCGTGTTTCCAAGATGGTGCTAACAGGATCATATAGTATTTGGTTGAGTAGAGAAGGTAGTGAACACGGTGCAGGTGAGAGTTCAAAAGGCCTTTAAACCTACTTCGCGGTTTCAAGTCTGGGAACGCTGCAGTTTATTCCCCTGCCTTCCCACCATGCGATGGACCTGACACCCGCGCGGTAAAGCCATGACTAGCTAAGAACATTGTCTCTCTTGTCAAATGGCCAAGCTGTAATATTGGAAGTACGTTTGTATGCCGTCAAGTCGACCCCAGCAGGGTGATTACGCGTCTTAAGTTCGCTCGCACGCCAATCGTTATGACGTCATTTTCTAAGATTTTTTGCAGCCATTGTTAAGAAGCCAAACTTCATCTACGTCAGAATGACGTCATAATGATTGGCGTGCGAGCGAACTTAAGACGCGTAATAACCCTGCAGGGCCCTTAAACAAATTTTGTCACTTTTTAAAATAGAGAAAAGTTCTTTATTTTAATTATTTTATAGTTGGCTATATGAAAAAGAAGAAAGGTATTACCGTTACGCTGATTCTTATTGTAAAAGCATTGTTTTGTATAAGTACTTACTAATGTCAGTGATAAAGTTGTTTTGATTGCTTGAAAGGAAAGTTAAAAGTTTGATAATCGATTTTAGTTTCTAAAAATTAAAGTAGGTAAAAGTGAGCCGTCATAGATGACTGGGAAATAAAATATACCTGGTGGGCAATTCTCGCGCTTTCGACATTAATCTCGATTCGAGATTTTTAAACGAAAAATTACTAAATATGCCATTTTTCGTTAAAAAATATCGAACATTAAACGAAATAAATAATAAATATTAATTAATAAATATATAAATATTGAACGAAAAATTACATATTTAGTCATTTTTCGTTTAAAAATCTCGAATCGAGATGAATGTCGAAAGCGCGAGAATTGCCCACCAGGATTGAGAGTAGTAAGTCTAAAATAGGCGACAAGACTCGAAGCTCGCGCGAACGGGCCGGCGCGTGACGTTTGGAGGCCGACTGTCAGTTTCACTGCCTTCCTGACGTGTCAATAGATCTATTTTGATTGCTCCTCCAGACATGATACAACCTCATTGAAACAAAATGACATCAGAGAATATGTGCGACCTGTCTCGATTGATAAATGAACCCATTTGCGGTGTGTGCTGGGGGGTATCTAAGCGGGTTACTATCAATAACAGCGTATTTGTGGCTGACTGATCTACTGTAAATATCGCATTTACTGTAGTATCAGTGGCTAATTTAAAAGAATGAATGTACATTTAAAAACATATAAAAGTATTATAATAATAATGAGCACGTTAAGCTGTCAGTCCCGGTTTCACTATACCAACTTGTGAAACTGTTTATAGATGGGTTATTGAGTCTATTCAAAACATCGCGACGAGCTAGCCACTTGTTCTGTGTAGACTCATACCATCGGCTACGACGAGGTGGGATTAAAACTTCTCCGCTGGGTACCCTGGGGCCGTCTAGTCGGTCTCGGCCGCCGTAAAGCACCCGTGATGATATGTATGTATGTATAATAATAATAATGTAATTATTTATTTTAACTCTAATTTATTATCGCGCCAGAGACTTAAGTAGACCAAAAGTTTGATCGCTATCATTTTAATAATATTATGTCTATTTATTTAATATTTACGTAGGTGGGAAATTGAGATATATGAGCCTCAGTCTTATTTCAAGCTTTATTGTAGTATTTACGGTGTTTAAATGCTCACAAAATGGCGGCCTTAACACAGGACGGGTTTGTTTGGCTTATTGCCTATGGTCTTAAGACTTCATCCACCCAGCAGAATAGTATTCCTATAAACTTTTTATTTATTAATATTTATATTTATATAAAGTTATGCCTTCTGCAAGTAAATGCTAATATTATAAAGCTGAAGAGTTTGTTTGGTTGAACGTGCTAAACCCAGAAACTACTGGTTCAAACTAAAAAATTCTTTTAGTGTTGGATAGCCCATTTATCGAGGAAGGTTTCCGCTAACAATATGAACGAAGGCATCCGTTACAACAATGAAAAATGTTGCATAAACGGGGAAAAAATATTTCTTTTGAGAGCGTAGGTACGATTCCGTACGCTCTTTGCAGCAGTGGCTTCTTAGTTAATTAAGCTGTTGATGGTGGGTGCAGATCCCTAAAACTTCCGAAAGTCTTATTGAAAAAGCCTACAACTAAAAGAAGATAAGTAAGAGGTAATAATTAAAAAAACTACGAGTGGAGTGGTAAGTGGTTTTTCGGTTATAATAATAAAACAGGTTTATTTGGAGGACTGCACCTCAGAAGTGAATACTTCTTAGCTTCACAAACTTGTAAACTTTATTTTTGTTTTTTTTAGGTTCGGTGCTTTTACCTCATGCTAAAGAGCTATATAAAGCTCTCTTGAATATACACACAATAATAATAAAATAAATATCATCACGGGTGCCTTTTTAGCTCCCGAGAACCGTTTTTTTTAAACGGCCTCAGGGAACCCAGCGGAGGGAATTGACCCGTCCACATTACGCGTATGATATTCGGAGGCAACACCTAAGAAGTGGCGAGCTTGTTGCGTTGTATATAATGGTTACAGCCTTGTTGTATAAAGCGGTCACCTATCCCTGGTCCGGCCTTGTTGTCATCTGCTTAACCTTTTTATCAGTGACTTAACCACTAGGCTGGGGCCGCGTTTTACACACACATCTGTATATATGTATATTTAAGCATGTTCAGTGCTCTTTCTCCATCACAAAAAGTGCCTAACGTGTTTGTATATCACTTAAGTAATATACAAACACGCTCAATTCCCACAATTTTTTGTCACTGTTTTCTCTCTATCCTTTTGTGTGCTCATTTCCTCATATTTCAACCGACAGACAGAGAAGGAAAACGGTGACAATTTTTTTTTTTTTACCGTAAAGTATTATAAATCTAACTCTAGTATATGGTAAAGAAAGTATTTTAAATTCTGACTAAGCCAAAGTCTAAATTATTTATTTCATGTAAAACTTTACAGGCATTTATGAAAAGTCAATATATATAAGGCCCAAGTGTGCCCTTGACCAGGTCGCCATTCCTCTCACAGACAAATGTTGAAAATATAATAAAAAATTAAGAGATAGTGAACTATTAAACTATAGTCCTTGCGGGAGAGAAAAAAAAAACAACCCAACCGAACACACGCTAATTTAAGATTAGGTGGTTAGCCCTTGCCAATGAATGTAAGAGAGTATTAAAATTTAAGATTAGGTGGTTAGCCCTTGCCAATGAATGTAAGAGAGTACTAAAATTTAAGATAAGGTGGTTAGCCCTTGCCAATGAATGTAAGAGAGTATTAAAATTTAAGATTAGGTGGTTAGCCCTTGCCAATGAATGTAAGAGAGTATTAAAATTTAAGATAAAACAGCGCAATTAAGGTTTCCTGCAACAGAGAAGTAAGAAAATTGGAGACATAAGTAAGCAGGGGAAATAAGAACTTTATCAAAAATACTAATCCTCAAAATATGTATAGAGAATTAATTAGAGATATAAAATTCCAAATTTAAACTTTCTATCTTAGTTGGCTACTGAGATTAAAGTTTATTTCTGAAATCAAACTTTCCCCCTTGGCATATTTTTTTTAATCTTTAAATATTTTATAAAAAATCGTAGATACGTCTATTATTAAACATTTTTGAAAACAAGTACTGGAGACCTGATTATTTTCGTAATAGGAGGTGAAAAAAAAAACCTTTGAAATTGTTACACAATATCATAGTCAAATGTGAATCGATTTTTATAATTGTTACATTTTTTTAACGTGTGCGTCACCAGATTGATTTCCATACAGATTAAATATCGGAAGAAGGGTTTCGGAACTGGGTGGTGGAACACCTCAAAATATCGGAAGAAGGGTTTCGGAACTGGGTGGTGGAACACCTCAAAATATCGGAAGAAGGGTTTCGGAACTAGGTGGTGGAACACCTCAAAATATCGGAAGAAGGGTTTCGGAACTGGTGGTGGAACACCTCAAAATATCGGAAGAAGGGTTTCGGAACTGGGTGGTGGAACACCTCAAAATATCGGAAGAAGGGTTTAGGAACTGGGTGGTGGAACACCTCAGAATTTAAGAGTTCATGTTTTCTACAAACATAGGTGAAATATTAACTAATTTAAGGATTCTTGTTTTGTTTTAAAGGATTTATCATGTTTCATATTAATTTAGATAACATGTGAAGAAAAAAATTAGAGATCATTAATAAAAAAAATATAATTGAAAATTTAAAAACTTAATGTGATGCTTGTCAAGATTAACAAAATTGAAATTTTATTATAAGATTCAATAATAACGTAATGTTAATGTATGGTGGCAAAAACTTAGGATTTACCAAATTTGATGAAAACCATGTCATTATATCCACTATATTTTTATTAAATATTAAAAAAATAAAAAAAAGTATAAAATAATTAATATTGACAAGTGTTATTTAGGCCTATTGGATTCTACTATTAAAGTTGGAACTATTAATTGTTATTAAAATAACTCCGACACATTAGGATGGCACTAAATGTACCTATAGCTTCAAAAATCACTATTTTATTGATAACTTGTTACCGACTTCATGGAATCCAGTAAGACTATAAATATAGCACTTGTAAATATTTATTATTTTATACCTTTTTAACGTACGGAACTATAAAAATACTAATTCGGTGAAATCATGCATTAGCAAGATTCTCAATATCATTGTTCTGAAATTCCAATTCAAACCACTTTATTATCATTTTCGGCTTAATGTTAACAAGAAAAACAAATTGATATTCCACAGGAAAGTGCAATTCAGCGTCTATTTATCAACCGTGGCGCACCCCACCGCTCGGCCTGTATCTCTCATCGAAACCATTAAATTTATTAAACAACCATTATGTCCAGGCTCGGAAGTTGAAAATTATTAATGGAGGCATCTATATGGAAATTTTGTTCACATTGTCATACACGCACAAGAGAAAATTATTATTTAAATTGTGAATGAAACTGTGATTATTCTTTGATGACTAGGTTTTTAATTTTTTTTTTTTTTTTTATATGTAGGACAATTTACACATATTGCTCTGGTCACAAACTAAGCTCTAGGCTTGTACTATGTGTACCAGAAGCAACTATATAATACATATTATATTTTATAAACACCCAGACCATGACACACAGAAAAGGCAGTAAAGGTTAGTATTTTTTTTTAGTTTAAATTCTAAAGCAACTCTACAAAAGGTAAAACACGATTTTTTCTTTGTTTTTCGAGGCAATAGCACATATTAGTTTAGCAATAGTCACATCCGAAGTGTAATACCTATACTGGATAAACAAATATAATATAAACTGCATAATAATTTCCAATTTTAATCATTATAAACAAATATAAGACAAAAAATCTGCAATATAATCTTAATCTTAAAAAAAAACAAATCAAACGACGACTTAAACGACGTCGACATGTTTAGCTTCTCCAAAAAACCTTAACGTTACAAATTCACCTATACTCAACTTATTTCGGCCATCATAAATAAAATTCAGTCCTGAAGATGCTTCGTGGAGAAGCGAAACAGGCAAAGTTTAACAAGCGGAAGAATTTGTCATAAAATAAATATTACATCAACATTATTATACTCGTATAAAATAATAGAATTCCGCAAAATAACGCATAATTCAATCAATTATAATAATAATCACTTTTTGATCCAAAATATAAAATTTGACTTGCATCAAATTTGAATTAAATTTTCGTTCGTTTAAACGGCCTCAGGATACCCAGCGGAGGGTTTAACCTGTCCTCGTGGCGAGCTTGTTGCGGTGATTATGATGAAATAGCCTCGCTGTATAAAGCGGTCACCCATCCCAGACTCGGTCTTGTTGTCATCTGCTTAACCTTGTTATCAGGTGCGCAGTGACTTAACCATTAGGCTGGGGCTGCTTTTTGTTCTTGTGAGGTATACCTATTATTCTCGTAATATTGTTAGGCTGGAAACCGTAATAAATTTGCCGCCCACTAATGATAGTGAAATAATCGAAATCTGCCGAAATTGTGTAGGCATAAAAATCGCACTGCGTAAATGTTTTACAAAGACTATATTTTCATGTTAAGGGGATGACAGACCTTTCTCTATTAATTCATAGTAGGTATTTAATCTTGTTTAATAACTATTTAATATTATTCAATATGTTTTGCCGTCCTTGCGATACTAAGCGATTGTTTTAGCATTAACTTACGCTTTATGTAATTGATGTTAAATATTTGACACTATAACTACTGTATTTATAAACGTTTCATAAAATCAGGGCTAGCTAATCTTCTGTTTTCTCCCATTGATATAAAACAATAATACTATACTTTTGGCAGCGTTAGATGTATTTATGCTTACCATTACATACTTATAGTCAAAGTCACATACCATACTCCAATATAAAATAGATAAAATACAATTGACAAAATTTAGATTCCTAATATATATATAAAATTGTATTTTATCCAGCTTTTCATGTTTATTATAAGTTATAATGTATTATAACTTATAATATAATATACTAGCGGCCCGTCCCGGCTTCGCACGGGTTTGTATAACTTTAACTATATGCTCAGCGCACGCCACGAAAGGCCTCAGAAACGATACTTTTCCCCCGTTTTTAAAACATTTTTGGTTACTGCTCCACAACTATAGGACCTAGCGTGATATTATATAGCCTATGTTACTTCTGAATAATGCAGCTTTCTAATGGTGAAAAAATTATTGCAATCGGTCCAGTAGTTTTTGAGTTTATTCATTACAAACATACAAAAATACAAATCTTTCCTCTTTATAATATTAGTATAGATAGTATAGATATAGATAGTATAGATTATATAATTTGTTAAAATATATAATTTATAACTCAAGCTGGTTTAGCGTTTCTAAACATAGCAGTAAGAATACGCCAATTGTGTTTAAATACTGCTAACAACAATTTAATAGCATTAGTTGCTCCCACTGTGCCGGCTATAGGAGGTGAAATATGAACTAATATAAGGATTCTTGTTTTGTTTTAAAGGATTTATCATGTTTCATATTAATTTAGCTAACATGTGAAGAAAAAAATTAGAGATCATTAATTAAAAAAATATAATTGAGCATTTAAAAACTTAATGTGATGCTTGTCACGATTAACAAAATTGAAATTTTATTATAAGATTCAATAATAACGTAATGTTAATGTATGGTGGCAAAAACTTAGGATTTACCAAATTTGATGAAAACCATGTCATTATATCCACTATATTTTTATTAAATATTAAAAAAATAAAAAAAAGTATAAAATAATTAATATTGACAAGTGTTATTTAGGCCTATTGGATTCTACTATTAAAGTTGGAACTATTAATTGTTATTAAAATAACTCCGACACATTAGGATGGCACTAAATGTACCTATAGCTTCAAAAATCACTATTTTATTGATAACTTGTTACCGACTTCATGGAATCCAGTAAGACTATAAATATAGCACTTGTAAATATTTATTATTTTATACCTTTTTAACGTACGGAACTATAAAAATACTAATTCGGTGAAATCATGCATTAGCAAGATTCTCAATATCATTGTTCTGAAATTCCAATTCAAACCACTTTATTATCATTTTCGGCTTAATGTTAACAGGAAAAACAAATTGATATTCCACAGGAAAGTGCAATTCAGCGTCTATTTATCAACCGTGGCGCACCCCACCGCTCGGCCTGTATCTCTCATCGAAACCATTAAATTTATTAAACAACCATTATGTCCAGGCTCGGAAGTTGAAAATTATTAATGGAGGCATCTATATGGAAATTTTGTTCACATTGTCATACACGCACAAGAGAAAATTATTATTTAAATTGTGAATGAAACTGTGATTATTCTTTGATGACTAGGTTTTTAATTTTTTTTTTTTTTTTTATATGTAGGACAATTTACACATATTGCTCTGGTCACAAACTAAGCTCTAGGCTTGTACTATGTGTACCAGAAGCAACTATATAATACATATTATATTTTATAAACACCCAGACCATGACACACAGAAAAGGCAGTAAAGGTTAGTATTTTTTTTTAGTTTAAATTCTAAAGCAACTCCTACAAAAGGTAAAACACGATTTTTTCTTTGTTTTTCGAGGCAATAGCACATATTAGTTTAGCAATAGTCACATCCGAAGTGTAATACCTATACTGGATAAACAAATATAATATAAACTGCATAATAATTTCCAATTTTAATCATTATAAACAAATATAAGACAAAAAATCTGCAATATAATCTTAATCTTAAAAAAAAACAAATCAAACGACGACTTAAACGACGTCGACATGTTTAGCTTCTCCAAAAAACCTTAACGTTACAAATTCACCTATACTCAACTTATTTCGGCCATCATAAATAAAATTCAGTCCTGAAGATGCTTCGTGGAGAAGCGAAACAGGCAAAGTTTAACAAGCGGAAGAATTTGTCATAAAATAAATATTACATCAACATTATTATACTCGTATAAAATAATAGAATTCCGCAAAATAACGCATAATTCAATCAATTATAATAATAATCACTTTTTGATCCAAAATATAAAATTTGACTTGCATCAAATTTGAATTAAATTTTCGTTCGTTTAAACGGCCTCAGGATACCCAGCGGAGGGTTTAACCTGTCCTCGTGGCGAGCTTGTTGCGGTGATTATGATGAAATAGCCTCGCTGTATAAAGCGGTCACCCATCCCAGACTCGGTCTTGTTGTCATCTGCTTAACCTTGTTATCAGGTGCGCAGTGACTTAACCATTAGGCTGGGGCTGCTTTTTGTTCTTGTGAGGTATACCTATTATTCTCGTAATATTGTTAGGCTGGAAACCGTAATAAATTTGCCGCCCACTAATGATAGTGAAATAATCGAAATCTGCCGAAATTGTGTAGGCATAAAAATCGCACTGCGTAAATGTTTTACAAAGACTATATTTTCATGTTAAGGGGATGACAGACCTTTCTCTATTAATTCATAGTAGGTATTTAATCTTGTTTAATAACTATTTAATATTATTCAATATGTTTTGCCGTCCTTGCGATACTAAGCGATTGTTTTAGCATTAACTTACGCTTTATGTAATTGATGTTAAATATTTGACACTATAACTACTGTATTTATAAACGTTTCATAAAATCAGGGCTAGCTAATCTTCTGTTTTCTCCCATTGATATAAAACAATAATACTATACTTTTGGCAGCGTTAGATGTATTTATGCTTACCATTACATACTTATAGTCAAAGTCACATACCATACTCCAATATAAAATAGATAAAATACAATTAACAAAATTTAGATTCCTAATATATATATAAAATTGTATTTTATCCAGCTTTTCATGTTTATTATAAGTTATAATGTATTATAACTTATAATATAATATACTAGCGGCCCGTCCCGGCTTCGCACGGGTTTGTATAACTTTAACTATATGCTCAGCGCACGCCACGAAAGGCCTCAGAAACGATACTTTTCCCCCGTTTTTAAAACATTTTTGGTTACTGCTCCACAACTATAGGACCTAGCGTGATATTATATAGCCTATGTTACTTCTGAATAATGCAGCTTTCTAATGGTGAAAAAATTATTGCAATCGGTCCAGTAGTTTTTGAGTTTATTCATTACAAACATACAAAAATACAAATCTTTCCTCTTTATAATATTAGTATAGATAGTATAGATATAGATAGTATAGATTATATAATTTGTTAAAATATATAATTTATAACTCAAGCTGGTTTAGCGTTTCTAAACATAGCAGTAAGAATACGCCAATTGTGTTTAAATACTGCTAACAACAATTTAATAGCATTAGTTGCTCCCACTGTGCCGGCTAAATGATGCAATCACGAAATGAAACGGCGACGAATTTGCATTACGGGTCTACTTAACATTCTATTATAATCAATTATCAACTGGCTGCTAACTGCATCTTAAAATAAGACTACTACCTCGACAAAAAATCCTAGCATTTTTTTCATTTGCGACACATGGCTCCATGGAAAGTTGTTCGTTTTGATTATTTGATCGGTAGAGCCTCATATTTGCCCATATACCCTTTCACCCTGTATATAGCAAGTCTATTTCGGAGCAAAGACTCTTTGGTTTGTTAATTTTTTATATAAATGCTTTTGTGTAGAGCTTCTGGACCCTCTAATTTGTAAGTCCAAGGTCGTTGACGACTATTAGAGCCTTAACTTAAGAAGTAGGGGATAAGAAACGATTTGGCAAGGCAAGTAGAGGTCATAGTGGGTGTATCCCGCCATTGTGTCGCGACAAATCTGTCAGAAACCCTCCTATTGTTGATTGGGAAGCCTATAGACATGAAACAGTAGATAGTATAGGAGTGTAACTACTCACTCAAGTAGAAATGGCGCGTGACTATTTATTTATATTTTTTATTATTAGGGCCCTGGAGTTGACATGACGCTCATACAAACGTACTTACAATATTAAAACTTGGCTGTTGATCGAAGTTATTTTTTTTTTGTGTTTGTATTTTGTACGCTATAATCTTTCTGTTGTGGATAATTTATTTTTTGTATTATAACATTGAAAAAGTTATTTTTCTGATTTAAAAAAAATAAATGACCCAACACAAAAAGATTAATAAATACAATGACAGAAAAAAATATTATATAAATTCTGCGACAAACAGTAATCGAGTATTATTGGAAGTGCGAAAGCTAATTTTGTATGGAGAACGCGGAGTTTGCGATTACGAATGCGGGCACTGCATTCGTAATCGCAAACTCCGCTTAAAGCACATCATGTGACTTTGTACCTACCTGATAGTACAGACTTAATAACTACAAAGCCCATGAATAGTGTCGATCAATAGATGGCTTGACGGCACTATTTACTTTCAATAAAGAAAATCTAGTAACTATATTTTTCAAAGAGTAAAAGTAGGTATTAAAAAAAAATGATATGCCAATACAATATATACATACATATCCAAAAATTTTAAAGAATTACCAAATAGTTTTTTTTTTTAGTTTTAAAAGGGGTATTGATAGACAATGCATTTTAAATTGATATTAACGAATATTTATCTGTACAGTTTGTCATGGTCAGGGTGTTTATAAATTATAATATGTATTATATCGTTGCTTCTGGTACACATAATACAAGCCTAGAGCTTAGTTTGTGACCAAAGCAATATGTGTAAATTGTCCTACATATTATTATTATTATTATTATTATTTATATGATTCCGTGCAATAGAAATAATATTTAATATTGATATGTTATTTTAATTCAACTTATATTTTATGTTAAGTATAATATTATAATGTAAAAATTAATAATAAATTGTAGAGTCAGGTTAACTTATAAATTTATTCATAAACCACACTGTGTTGCATGCCTGAAAAGAAATCAATGCAGTGGTCTACTTCAAACATATGAACCCATAGACTAAAACTAAAACAACGGTTTTTGTAATTATATGAACGGTGGTAACAAAACCGGTCGATCGGACTAGCGAAGTTATAGAGACCTTCCTCCTACCTGTATTCTTTTCAGCAACCACTACTTTTGACGCCAGATTATGAACATACTTTTAAAATATTCGGCTACTAATTTTAAACGTCAAAAAAAAAATCTAAACCTCTAAAATTCAACATTCATAACAATAATACGGAGGCAATATGCAGTCCATGGTTAAAGTAGTATTGTAGATTATTGGCGCCGAATTCATTAAATATAACGAAAGGGTTTGGCTTCTTTTTTTTTTATTTGTATGTATCTAATTTTTATTATTTTTGTATTTTTTCATGAACAAATAATTTTAATTGAAATCTCCTTATTAAGATCCTAATATAATAATCCCTTTAGGCTATCTCATGAAAATTAAGAGTTATTTTTATGATAATTACCCATAAATCCTTCATTTTGTTTTTATTTTATTTCAAAATTTATTTATTCAGGTTTCCTTCTAATAAGTACTTATTTTAAAAAATACGGCTGGTATATTTTTATGATAACACATTTTACCGAAAAAATTTAGCTATATAAAAAATAAAAATTACTGAAACGCCTCTTCATCACACACTAATGGTTTTGAATATTTTTTAGTTTTTAGACGTATAAAGTTATAGTAATTGATATGTTATAAAATCGTTTAATTATATCAATGAAGAAAAAGAAACCCTGATTTATACGTCGTAGACATTACACGCTCACATCGTGTCCATCCTACCCTCTATGTCAGTTTAGTTTTCTATGAAGAAGACCTTCGAAACGGGATTCCGGATCGAAGACGTTCCAATTCCGAAACTTAAAGGTGTAAAGAATTCTTTGTTCAGTTATTTATGTTGTTATGTAATCAATAGTTTGTTTGAACAGCTGTTTTAATTTTTTTTACAATTTATAGAAATATTGTTGGTCTGATTTTTTTTTGTTTTTCCAGGTAATGGGAACTAGAACACCATCTTGGATGCGGTTATGGAACTGGTAATGATAAATACACAGCTCCTACATAATACACCTGCTACGCATTTTTTAGTATACAAAATGGATATGAGACAGCAATTAGTCAATTAGATTTTTTATGAGAACCTGTAAATCTACCGACTACGGGTCCAAAACTTTTTATTGGTGCATGAGATCGCCCAGACGATGAACATCAGGATTGAGGGGCCACATTTTGATAATACAAATTAGCTAATAATTCTTATGCTTGTAGTTGTCAAAATCTAGCTTAAGTTTGTAAAAACACTTCAAGTTGTTAAAAGTTAAATAAAAAAAAATACATGGGATTTTTATTTTTTTCATAATTCCGTTAATACTAAACAGGTTGTCTAGTTCAAGAGTTTTATTTTATAAACTAGACCCAATTTTTAAATTTGTAACTAGTGTAGATTTGAAGATAATGAAGTGCACTTTAATAAAAACTTCAGCACGTAGAGGCCTATGACTTATTTATTTTAATTTTTAAACTTGAGGTTTTTTGACAAACTCGATTTTTGATGATAGCAGTTATCCTTATGTCCGCAGTGGACATAAGAATAAGCAAATTCATATTATAATAAATGTAGCCCCTCAATCCTGATACTCATCTTCAGACGGCCTAAGACAGACTGAGATGCCAAATAAATAATTAATAGTCTATTATAGCATGCTCATGCTTTTGTTCTAATTAGAACAAGAACAAAAAAATCTACCGAAAATTAAAATAATTTAATAAATAATATAATAGTTTTGAAAATAAGTCATTTTTACAGTAAGTTGACCCATAACGGAAAAGCATATAGTGCAGGTGTTTACTACCTAGGTATATATGTTTTTACTGGACCTCGGCATGTGACTTTGTATCTACCTGATGGTAAGCAGGCCTACAAAGTCCATAAATGGGATCGAAATACATACGTTTAACGGCATTGATTACTCTCCCTATACCGTCTAATTGACGCGGTTACGAAATGAGCGGTCACACTCGTCAGTCGGTTGGCCTTACGGGGTTATAATTACTGTGGTATAGTTGCTTACATTAGTTAGTTAATTATTAAACCATATTTTATTAATAAATTTCACAAATTCCCGTTTAAAAGAAAAAACAATAAAAAAATAAATCACTTAAGTATAAATAAAGCCAATGTCAACCAACATTGCAATTAGCATAAAAATAATTCGCAAAATATTTACACTGGATATTACGAAATGTTTGGACATACGAGAGGCCAATTGTTCAGACTTTATGACCGCACACAGATCATTATAATGTTCTGAAGTGGCTACCATATTACCAGTTTTGCTGTTTATCATAATAAAATAAAAGTTATTTTAAAAAAATTAGATCATTTTATGTAACTAGTCAGACCAACAAAAAAATCCTTCGTTTAAACACTTTTAAACGTATTGAATACATTATATCTAGCCTCTTATACCACTTCCACAAATAAATTGTCAAGGCGATAAACGAAACTTTAAAACAAAGCTATAAGATAAACTTTTTCCAGGGAAGCTTTAATTTGAGCGGACGTTGACTAACAACTATTAAAGCACCACTATTAGTTACATAGCTGTACACGGACGCGTGCAGACGTATCAGCTGAATTCAGCTGTAAAGGTGCCAATTAGACCCCGCAACAGCTATATATGGGAAATCTTATCATAACTAGTTTATGGTACGGTAAAGCGATCACTAGTTTTGAGGAGTCTATTGCATTAATTTCTTGTCGAGGTGGTAATCTCCTTTCAGGCTGCGGTTACGAAACGAGGAATTGATTTGACAATAAAGTTTTAAGGATTTTAAAATCGTAATCGTAACAAGACTCGAAATACGGTTAAGAAATGAGTGGCGACAAAGACTAATTTTGTCGCCACTCATGTCGTACCCGTATCATTTAGCTGGCATAGTGGGAGTGATGAATATTGTTAAACAACAATGTTTTGATTGGCAATTTTCATGCACTATGTAGATCTGAAAGTCACATGCTGTGCTCCAATATAAAAAGAAATGTTATTTTGAATAGTATTGTCCTGCTCCTGCTTATTTTTGAGGATTTATATAATGATATGGATATCACACAGATGATACTAACCTTAAACTTTAGTTAATCATAATAATTTACCTACCATCATATATTCTAACAAAAACTTTGAGCATTCTCCGGACATTTTTCGAATATCTTTAATTACAACTAAAAAAACCTCAAATTAATTAAAAATGTATAAAACATATATTTACATAAATGTATAAAACATAAAGGGTATAGCTTTCTATAGATACATAAGAAGAAATGTACACATAGTAAAAGCCTAGAGCTTAATTTGTGACCAGAGCAATATTTGTAATTTGCCCTACATATTTAGAATATATATATATATATATATATATAATATAAATATACGTGGTGGCCTAGTTGGTTAGACCTTGGACTTAAAAACACTTAGGTCCCTGGTTCGAATCCCGGTGTGTTGCAATGAGTTTTTAATTAAAAAAAAATGTACATTTGTTTGACAACACCACTATAGTGCCTCGGAGAGCACGTTAACCTGTCGGTCCCGGTTTCACTATACCAACTTATGAAACTGTTTATAGATGGGTTAATGAGTCTATTCAAAACATCGCGACGAGCTAGCCACTTGATCGGTGTAGGCTCATGTGATGATACACATACATATATATATATATTCGTCGAATATTTTATTAATATTTTGACTTAGACCCTTATTCCATTCATCTTTCAACAGAAGCACTATCCAAATTTTAATTAAAACGGTAAACGGTAGTAGTTCTAGATATTTGATTCGGACAGACAGATACCTAAGTTTCACCAAAAGGTTTACTTTTTGGTAAAAAAAAAGTTTGCTAAAAACAAAGCGGATTCTATAATCCCACTTTAAAGCTCACTGCATTACATAAAGCGTACCAACGTATTAGCCGACAGTGTTATTTATGAGTACAATCCATTGCCTCGTCACTATGCGTTTGAAACTTGCATCAAAAACACGAATCAGCAATTTACGATGGCCACTAAACCTAGAATATTGGCACAGGAACATAGATTAAATATACGTCCAGATATGGCATTACAACTTATTTTTAATTAATGTTCTTTTACAAGTAGATAACGTATCCTACTTTCTCTCCTATCCTATTAAATTAGGTGGGACTCTTCTTAATATTATAAACGCGAAAGTTTATGATAATGGATGGTACGGATATTTTTTACTCTTTAACGCAAAAACTACTAATTTTGATGAAACTTTACTTTAATATAGCTTATTCCTTAGAGTAACACCATAAGCTATATTAATTTACGAAATTGCATGTTAGATACGATATATACTACACTAGCTGTGCTTTAATTAAAAAAAAACGATAATTATAATTAAATAGCCCATATTACTAGGTGAAAATAGAGCTTTCTCTATGAATAACCTTTTAGAATTGGTTCAGCAGTTTTTGAATTTATCCGGAATAAACAAGCAATCAAATTCAACTGCAAAAATAAATTCAGTCAGTTGAACTAGTAGAAAAAAAAGTCTTAGTTATAGTTCGAGAGTTGAAAAGGAATGAGCGAAATTTAAAAGATATTATGAAATATAAATCTAAGGACTTAATAAAAAACACTAAGGTCCCTGGTTCGATCCCGGTGTGTACCAATGAGTTTTTAATTAAAAAATGTATGTACATTTGTTTGACAACACCACTATAGTGCCTCGGAGAACACGTTAAGCTGTCAGTCCCGGTTTCACTATACCAACTTGTGAAACTGATTTATAGATGGGTTTTTGAGTCTATTCAAAACATCGCGACGAGCTAGCCACTTGTTCGGTGTAGACTCATACCATCGGCTACGACGAGGTGGGTTTAAAACCCCTCCGCTGGGTACCCTGGGGCCGTCTAGGCGGTCTCGGACGCCGTAAGGCACCAGTGAAGATATATTTAAATATAAATCTACTTTATCAGCTTGAAATAAACTCATACTCCACATTGGGTATGTATGTATTACAGTTGGTAGTTAATAGAGTCATACCAGGAATAAGAATACACTGCACCGTTATATAATGTGAACAGCCGAAATACAACAAATGTGGTTGTGCGGCGGTTACAAAAAAGTCAAGTTTCAAGTACTTGGGTGTAATCATTGATAATCATCTATCTTGGCGCTCAAATTGACTATCTGGTTGATAGGGTTAGGAAACTTATTTGGATTTTTTTTAAAACTTAGACATGTCGCACAACCTAAACTTCTGAAATATTTGTATATAGCCCTAGTACAATCTGTTCTTTCTTACTGGTATACAGTAAGAAAGAACAGATTGTACTAGGGCTATATACAAATTGGTATACAGTTTTGGGAGGTGCCCGTAAAACCAAACTTCTCAAACTTGAGATGGCTCAGAGATCGCTTTTAAAAGTAATGATATTAAAACCTTACAGATTTTCCTCTCATGAGCTTTATTGCACAAATAAACTTTTAACTGTACGTCAACTTTATATATTAAACCCAGTCCTTAGGGTACAACGAAAATTAATATTTGATCCCAATTACAAAGATAAAAGACGCTATGATATTGTTAGTTATGCAGTAAAAACAGAACTGTATTTTCCCAAATACAGTTTAAATCTCTATCATCTCATATATATAATAAAATAAATAAAATACTTAAGATATATACTTTATCACGGAGTGAGTGTAAGAAGGTCATATTTGACTGGTTAAAAATTATGAAAATACAGAATCACTTCTAGAAATTATTAAATGATAATAAATTACTACTATCTATATTGAATATAAGTATAGATACCCTATATATTCAACAACAACTTACCTATTTTATATTTAAACTTTCTATCTTATGTGTTTTTTTTTGCAGCTATATTTTTATTTTTATATTCTTATTTCTAAGTCTTTGTAGTTTGGTGGATGAAAGGGAATGCAAACATTATAATGTTAGTTTGTTCTACCAGCTCCTTCCACATTACTTTACTTTATTGTTTGATTTTTTTTTTGTTTAATTACTAATGAAATTGTGAAATGTAATTTGACGGAAGTGCGGGATCTCTTGACTTAGCACAGGGGTCCCAACATCCAAACAATGTAACATTTTGGTAAATAAACATTTATTTTTTATTTTTTTATAATGTATAAGGTTATTTATTATTTACAATAGAATGTAAAGGCAGGGTATGAACTGCAGCGTTCCCGGACTTGAGACCGCGAAGTAGGATTAAAGACCTTTTTTGAAAAATGTAGGTATCGCACAAAATATTGAGAACTTCGACGTGAAATTTATTTTCCAAAGGGATATTTGCATTTTTTAAATGGAATATTATTAAAAAAAAAATGATAAATTCATTATATCCGCCCTTAGTACCTACCATCAAATAAATACAAAGTCACATGCCGTGCTCCAGTAAAAAAAAAGGTTACTGCTTATTTTGACCCAAAGGTTTGACATAGTATGGTAGAGAATGTCTAGCGGCATTAGTCCGCCTTTGTACTCTACTTCTGCAATAAAGTTTTTAAATAAATAAATGTGGACTTTAACAAAAAAAAACGCAATAATCGCCGTATCCTCACGCTAGTCTATGTTTTGGAAGTTTTCGCTTTAAACCAAATGTAACAGCAAATAAAAATACGTCGGTCGCTTTGGAATCTAATCAGTTGAAATTTATATATACGAGTATATTCGAATTAAATGCCATTGATTGGTTGGTATGTATTGAACGAAGTATTGTATTAAATTAAAAAAAAAATCTTAATATCAAAATAATTCTTTAACTACAATTATAATTTATAAAAAGATAAGTAATAAAAACAGTTATTAATAGCAATGGTAGTTTACTGATTAAGTGTCTCGAAGAGCACGTTAACGCTTAACTGTAGTGGTGAAAATGGGTAATGGGTCCACTAGACCCACCTAATTTAAAATATAGATAAAAACCGAACAATATTATAAATTTATAAATTTAACATTTATAAATTTAACATTTATAAATTTAACATTTATAAATTTAACATTTATATTTATAACATTTTCAAATTAAACATTCATAAAGCTTTTTACATGCTAAAATCAACACTAGAACCCTTATATTATTATTTTTATTTTACCTTACACAGTAATTTTTATGATCCTAAAAATAAGAGGCGAGCTTGGTTCTTGTTCAGTATAGGCTCAGAATACAGGCTACGACAAGGGGAATAAAATCTTTCACTGAGTACCCTGAAACCGTCTAAGCGGTCTCGGACGCCGCAATCAGTGCAATGTTAATTAAAATATTTTATGTTTTCAATAGTGCCCACTATAGCCTTTAGATTTCAAAACTTAGTTTCTCTATCATAAAGGGTCCAGACGACGCGACGGTCGCTAGGTTTTTCTTAAAATAGTTTACCAATTGACTTGGCAAACTTAACATTCGAATACCGCGATCCCAAAGATTCTACAGAAAATTAAAGCATTTTTTTTGTAAATTCTAATAAGCCGCGCGAGAAGCCATTAATTATACAACCTTTTATACTTATTGTTTGTAATATTGAAATCTGTTAGCTTGTCTTCGATGAAATATCCCATTCAGGGAATTCAATATTAAATTTATTTCAAGGATTAAAGCTGAACACTGTCGTATCTTTGAATAAATTTAGCAGGAACGACTTTTTCAACTTTTTCAAGGAAAATAGTTTTTACTGAAAACCCTAAACGACTATTATTTGAAATGTACTTCAATTTATTTTCTTTTAGCACTTTAACTCTATTTTTTCAAAAAATAAAGAAAAGGAACAAGTAGGTTTGCTGTGCAATGGCAAGATAACTGCTATAAGCCACTATAAAACTGTCCCATTCTGTCCAAGTCCTATAATAGGTTTCCGCATTACTGTTGTGCACAGACAGTCTTTTAATTATATATTCAAAACACACACCGCAACAAACTCGCCACTTGTTAGATGTTGCCTCCGGATACCATCGGCGAAATGAGGACAGGTTAACCCGTCCGCTGGGTACCCTGAGGCCATTTAAATGGTTCTCGGAAGCTAAAAAGGCACCCGTGATAGTATTTTTTTTCAATACAATCACGCTGGTATAATACCCATCTACGAACAAAATCCAGTGTCGATGAAATGTTTTTCGTAAATTCATTCATTATTGACATAAAGAATGTAAATTCTATAAGTACTTTGAAGATCAACAACTTTGGTCCTTTTTAGGTGCAGTAATTTTAAATGGTGTTTATTTGAAATTACATCAAAAATATTTACCAAAACTCCAAAAATAGCATTCCGTCAATAAAACTTATATCGTTTTCGATGTTGTGGCGGTCTAACTTTAGCAATTAAAATGAATTCCGATCATCGGACCTCCGTGAAACAACTTTAATCGCGTTTCAGTCAGTCGAAACTCGAAACCAATCTCGGTTTACAAACGAGGCTTATGCAGATTCTATTCATTAATATGCTAAAGACAGACCTCTGAATACATAGGTACTTTATTAATAAACGTGCCTAGAATATGCTCAGGTGTGGCTTATCAGGGAACCCTTAACCATAGACTTGAATTAATAGAAGCGCATACTGTATCAACTTAAACAAAAACAGCGCGAGCCTTATTTTTTCTCTGTCTCATAATCTTGATTAATACCAGGATGAGGAAGAATCCAGGAAAGTAGGAAAACTCTTCCATGGGTAAAAGCAGACCTATTGGGATTATACTGGATTAGTATTTTATCTGCAACGTCTGATTTAAAGATGGGTATCGAAATCCTGACTAAAAGACACTTTGAGTTTGGGTTGCTGAGTTTGGTTAAGAAATATTATGTCGGTAGGTACGTAGGAACATTTTGGCGTTAGACCGGAAAGGTAGGCATCGGATCTCCTGGCTCCTGGATATAGGTTGATGAGTATTTTACCCTTATTTATTGAAGAGGATTCTAAGATGAGCCAGGAGGATAAGCAAAGTAACTCTTCAATGGATATGAGACATATCTGTTTTTAGCTGGTGGATATATAATGATGAGTATTTTGTGAGCATGCTCGCAATATGCATGAATCTACCAAGCCTGGACAATATTCCAGGCTTGGTAGAAGAGCTTGCAAATAGACCAGGAAGGTGGGTATTGTTACTTAATGGGTAGAAGAATACACGTTTGGGATGAGTTGGTGGATTATTAAGCACCATAACTCTTAAATATCTATAGGGGTAGACACGTTTTTTTTTTTGACTATTCTTAAATATCTGTAAAGATTTACATGAAATAAATGATTTTGACTTTGACATCGGGTACTACTTTAAGTAAAAAAGCATGAAGTTATATTTAAGCAATTATATTAAGTTATGCTTGGTTTGTAGTGAAGATGGTTTGGTATCTGTATACCTACATTTAAACGTTACTATCCTTTCAGCTATTCGGCTTTACAAGTAGATTTTTCATTCTCTCGACCAAGTTTCGTAGCAAATATAGATATCGTAGTAAATAAATGTTTGTCGTGCCCTCTCCGCCAGTCTATACGTGATATGTTTTTATACACCAAGCAGTTTGTGGTCCTAAGAAAACGGAAGCCTTTTAGAGGTACCTTTTATCTCGATTTTAATTTAAGGTGGGCCATATTTCATATTAGGCGACCTTGGCCAGAAAGTTTATGATTACATTATTAATATAATGGAGCTTCCAGGGCTTTACGGCTTCTCATCTTAGTTTTATAGGCAATTTAATCTAATTATATTTAAAATGTGATGACGGCCTAGTTATAGCACTAAATACAATCTAAAGGTACATTTAAAAATATACCTACGAGCTATGGAGCTTCCAGGCTATCTATTCTTTTTTATTGGTTAAATGAGTGCATTTACAAAATTGATGTTCAAAATGGTCTAAGAAAAGAAAATAATTTATATTTTATATAATTAAATAAATAACAAGAATATTTTATTCTTTGTTGAGAACTTCGATTTTCAAAAGGTAATAATAATTATTACTATAAAATAAATACTTTTTCTATCAAATAAAATAAAACCCCAAATTGCTGTTGATGGGCAAAGGAACCACCAAGACTGATTCTTTACCAGAATAAGCTACCAGCTGATGATACATCAACTTTGAAGCAAGTTTTTTGTAAAATTTTAAGGCATCGGCTCCCCAAGCCCGTGGGGATCTAATAATTTATAATCTAATGATCTAAAGGTGGAGCTCGAGACTTTACTACCAATAATTCGGTATTATCGTCGTCAGCCATGTCCAATTTGCATCCAAGACCTGCTAGCCACCTTCATCAGGGGCCTTATTCCGAGTTTGCAGCCGCTAATCACGACATACGTTGCGCAAATTATAAATATGGAAATATAAGCTCTATTCCAATGGTTATATAGTATGTATTAGGTTGGCTATTATAATGCCGCCATCTTGAAATACATGAATTCTTCGCAAGTTTGAACATGTGTGGAGCATTGGAATTTCAACTTTATAATTAACATGATAGAACTTACATTTCAATACCCTTACTTTACGCAAAATGCGCGACGGTGAACGTGTCAAAACTCGGAATAAAGTCCCAGGTCGTCACTCCATCTAGCCGCAGGGCGTCCTACAATACGTACACTAAGTCAGCGCGATGTCTGTCCATCTGTCATTCCGCGGTAATCTCAGAAAGAAATGAACGATTTTATATATATAAATATCACGGGTGCCTTACGACGCCCGAGACCGCCTAGACGGCCCCAGGGTACCCAGCGGAGGGGTTTTAATCCCACCTCGTCGTAGCCGATGGTATGCGTTTACACCGAAAAAGTGGCTAGCTCGTCGCGATGTTTTGGATAGACTCAATAACCCATCTATAAACAATTTCACAAGTAGGTATAGTGAAACCGGGACAGCTTAACAATTTTTAATTTAGATT
This sequence comes from Monopis laevigella, assembly GCA_947458855.1. Classification (NCBI taxonomy): domain Eukaryota; kingdom Metazoa; phylum Arthropoda; class Insecta; order Lepidoptera; family Tineidae; genus Monopis; species Monopis laevigella. The sequence goes on along the minus strand of OX381587.1, from coordinate 7,885,090 downwards.
TTACTATTGGATAGACTTATTGTCATGAAAGGTGTTTATGTAATATTATTGTATTGTTTATATTAGTCGGGTTGTTGCAATTACCATCCAGTAAGTCAGAAATAAATAACACTAAAATATTTTTTCGCTTATGCTATGTTCGCTTAATTTACAACTAAATTAAAACAATATTTCATCAAGCATTTCAGCTAAGTTTCAGTTCTGTACAAGTAAATTGCAAAATATAGATAACTGTTAGGTTCACACGGTCAAATATTTTTCATTTCTGTACCTTTAAATGGCAAAATATAGACAACTGTTAGGTTCAGTTCTGTACATGTAAATGGGAAAATATAGCCAACTGTTAGGCAAGTTTCACATGGTTAACTAAGTTTTAGTTCTGTACCGTTAAATGGCAAAATATAGACAACTTTTGGGCTAGGTTCACGTGGTCAGCTAATTTTCAGTTATATATACATAATAAAAAAAACGCGTAATATAAATATATAACTACATGCCCACTAGTCCAGCCCCTTTCCCGCTCCGAATGTTACCATAACACTGGCTGCATTCCCACTTTGCACTGCCAGTAATACGCGTTGTTTGAAGAACTATCCAGAACGGGGATCACCAGTAGCCTCATTTAAAAAAGCACACAATTTCTTTCTAAAGTTACGTACCCAAATATGGCAAAATTTGGTCAACCGTTAGGCTAGATTCAGACGGCCGAATACTGCACGATTATTTACAGAAAACCCTCACCGAAATTATGTAGTAGTGCATATAACTGTTCACACGACGTGCGTACTGCATAATAACATACACAGGTACGAATACATTAATCGAATACTCTACGGACTTCAAAACGTTTTCCCGTATTATACAGTAAAATTTACACTAAAAATTTATCATATAAAATATTTACAATACCCTATAAGGTTTTGGCAAAAGTAATTTAACAACATAATATCCGTGGTGGACGAGTTGTTTAGACCTTAGACTTAAAAACCGTTAGGTTTCTGCTTCAAACGCCGGTGTGTACCAATGAGTTTTTATACTAAAAAATTATGTACACTTGTTTAACAACACCACTATAGTGCCTTGGAGGGCACGTTAAGCTGTCAGTCCCAGTTTCACTATACCAACTGGTAAAACTATTTAAAGATGGGTTATTAAGTCTATCCATCAGCGCAAAGAGCTAGCTACTTGTTCGGTGTAGACTCACACCATCGGCTACGACGAGGTGGGATTAAAAACCCCTCCGCTGGGTGGGTAACCTGAGGCCGTCTAGGCGGTCTACGGGTGCCTTTTTAACAACAATTTAGCGTAGAAAACGTACGGTGTATTTCCATGTGAACTGGGATTAAAAACCCCTCCGCTGCACACTGGGTACCCTGAGGCCGTCTAGGCGGTCTACGGGTGATTTTTTAACAACAATTTAGCGTAGAAAACGTACTGTGTATTGCCATGTGAACTCATCCTTACTGTAACACGGTAGAACACTGAAATGTGGACAGTGTACAGTCGTCAACAAACAATCGTCGAAGTTAGCATACGGGCGTGGCTGATTGAATACCTATTGCTTTAGAAATATTGAACCTATTTGAGACGACGTCAAAGCAAATTATAGCAAATGCATCATCCATTTTGTTTTTAAAGGAAACAATACTTACATAGTGGACGTTTTAATAAGTAAAAGGATTGGACTCGTAGCCTCGAAAGCCTCAAAATAATATAGGTAAGATTTGCTTCAGAGATTTGTGCTGTCAAAAAAATACCAAAATATAGCCAAATTTCATTTATTTGTGCCATTTTTAAAGCCGCCAAAACACTAATACTTTCAATTGAAAAAAAACTTGAAAGAGGTGACGAGAGAACCAAATCCAAATCTTATGTTTCAAAGAAGTATCCATGGCGTGGCAACATAGTGTTATGAGTAACTTAACACTAACTAATGTTGTATACCAGCACCTTAAAGTTAATTTTAGTTGTTATGTACTACAATTTTAATTATATAAAACATTTGTATTTTAACTTTTAAACGCTGTAGATTCTAATCGCTAAATTGTTATGTTTCAGTAATTAAACTATTGGGTAAAAAATAGAACAGAAAGTTTTTCACGTCAAATTAATTAAATTTATCAACATAAATACATCAGAACTTACCTCAGAGTCACCGTCTCTCGGCATTTTTAAGAAATTACTCTTTTCTCATTAATACAATTCAGGTTAGGTTAAAACATATATTTATGTATTTATTTTGCTATATTATTTATGTATTTTATGTAGTTGTATATTTGAGTATGTACTTATATCTATAATAGTATGTAGTTTATGTATTCTGATTTCTTTTTACATTATTCTGTGCTCCCTACTTTTTATATTTTAGGTAGGAGATAGGTTTCTATAACTTAGGCTAAGCTAAGCTTAGGTCTCGTTACCACCACCCTAACAGATACAAAAACTGTTAAGTGACCTGGTCATGTTTCGGTTTTAGTTTGTGGGTTCACCGGTTTGCAGGAGACTATTGTCAGTAGGATATAATAGACTCGTAATACAAATTCGTATCTGTCACCGCTCGTTTGGGAGCAAACAGTGTTGTTAAACAACAATCCATTGATCGAACCCATTCAAATATTACCACTAGATAGATACAAAGTCACATGCTGTACACCCTTAACAAAAAATTGTCAAACAATTAATATACTTTATTTTGGATCTTATTGATATAACAAGATTGGGACCAGGGACGTAAAAACTGTTATGTAGTGTTTTTAAGTCTTAGGTTTAACCAACTTGGCCACCAAAATACCTAAATACTAGATAAGCAATAAAGATACAAGGGTTGCCAAAAGACTACTACTGACATATAGGTCAGACAGTAGTCAGGGTGTCTAGCCAAAACACTGACCTACTGTTAAGATTTTTATTACATCTCTGTTTGCCGGGAAAGTAGGCCAGTATTATATAATTAATGGCAATTATTATATAAGTAAGTTTTCCATGACTGGGTATTTATAATTTATGACCGGTTTCGTATATCATTCAAGCTGGCGGGACCGCCTAACTTAGAAAGATGAGAACGCTCTAAGTGAGATGGTCCCGCCTAAGGTAGATAACATATCGTATGTGACGAGATTCAATCAAGGTTTCATCGTTTGTGGCGCAATTCTTTTATCAATAAACGTAAAATAATTGGTTCGGCCAGCCAAAATTTTACATCAGGGGCTTTATTCCGAGTTTTGACACGTTCACCGTCACGTATTTTGCGTAAAGTATTGGTATTGAAATATAAGTTCTATCCTGTTAATTATAGAGTTGAAATTCCAATGCTCCACACATGTTCAAACTTGCGAAGAATTCGTGTATTTCAAGATGGCGGCATGATTATAGCCAACCTAATACATTCTATATAACCATTGGAATAGAACTTATATTTCCATATTTATAGTTTGCGCAACGTCTTGTCGTGATTAGCGGTTGCAAACTCGGAATAAGGCCACAGATCTCAGTCCCCAAAGAGTTTCAGGGACCCATTTCTTAACAAAAATTTAGTGACGCGATATGTAACGGCATCTACATAAATTAGTTTCATCCATTTTAATGCAATACTTTTCGAGAAATCTCAGAAACAATTTCCTATCTGATTTCAATCTTATCTTAAAATACGACTTCTGGATTTTACTCCCTATCTCACAATTATCAAGTTTTATAATAAACTTTTTGGGTAAAAGTTTAGTGATAAAACGATGCTGTCACATATTGTGTTACTAAACTTTTGTTAAGAAATGGGACCGTAAAATAGTTTAGGGCTGTGATCTGACGTAGGTGCCCAAAAAGCTGAAATTCTGGCTGGCTGTATACATACAAACATACCTATCATCACGGGTGCCTTACGGGCGCCCGAGACCGCCTAGATGGCCCCAGGTTACCCAGCGCAGGGGTTTTTAATCCCACCTCGTCGTAGCCGATGATATGAGTCTACACCGAACAAGTGGCTAGCTCGTCGCGATGTTACAAATAGACTTAATAAATATATAACCCGTTTCACAAGTTGGTATAGTGAAACCGGGACCGACAGCTTAACTTGCTCTCCGAGGTGTTGTCAAACAAAAAAGTGGTGTTGTCAAACAAATGTACATATTTTTTTTAAATTAAAAACTCATTGGTACATAACGGAATTCGAACCAGGGACCTAAGTGTTTTTAAGTTCAAGGTCTAACCAACTCCACGTATATTTTTGCCATGGTTTAGTGTCATTGTCATGTTTTCGTTTTAGTCTTTGGCTTTCAGAAGTCGAGGTGGTAGTCTTATTTCAGGGTTCGTCACAAAACAGGCATTAGATTTGGCGATTCGCCTTGCCGCCACATTTCTTAATCACATCATTGGTAGCCGGCTAGTGGAAGCGATCAATCCTATTCTTTGCAGCTTACCATCAGGTAAAAAAAAACAAACTGTGCTCCAAAATAGAACTTCTGTTCATAAATATCAATGCCATGATTAACATCCACTGACTGCATGCAATTCATATAATTACATTTGGCGTTGTGTCCGGAGGTCGTTGATTAGATTCACACACATGGCATAAAAAATATAATTGATCGTTGTTCAGTACAGTTTGTTATGGTCTGGGTGTTTATAAAATAATAGCTGATCCGCGTAACTTCGTCTGCGTAATAGCTTACCCCTTCAAAAGGATTTTTTTCCCTGTTTTTCATTGTTGCTCCGCTCCTATTGGTCGTAGCGATGTTATGATGTTATGTAGCCTATAGCCTTCCTCGATAAATGGGTTATCCTATACTAAAATAATTATACAATTTGAACCAGTAGTTTCTGAGATTAGCGCATTCAACAAAAAAAAGAAACAAACAAACTCTTCAGTTTTATAATATTATAATAGATGATGTGTATTAGTATCTTTGTTTTTGATATATACACATAGTACAAGCTTTTAGCTTAGTGACAGTTTTAGTTTGTGACAGGGCGTTTTATAAGTTTACCAATGAGTTTTTAATAAAAAAAAATATGTACATTTGTTTGACAACACCACTATAGTGCCTCGGAGAGCAAGTTAAGCTGTCGGTCCCTGTTTCACTATACCAACTTGTGAAACGGGTTTTAGATGGGTTATTTAGTCTATTAAAAACATCGCGACGAGCTAGCCACTTGTTCGGTGTAGACTCATATTATCGCTACGACGGGCAATATGTATATAATTAATTTCCCTTTATAATATTATTATTTATATTTACGCCAGGTCCCTTACCGGATAGACATAGGGCTACAGTCCTTGTCGTAGGTGTGCGACAAGCACTATATTGTGTATAATATGCTTTATTTTATTATTATATATATTTATGCCAGGTTTCTTACCGGATAGGCAGAGTGCTACAGTCCATGTCGTAAGTGTGCGACAAGCACTATATTTTGTATAATATCCTTTATTTCATTTGTATATATATTTACGCCAGGTCCCTTACCGGATAGGCAGAGTGCTACAGTCCTTGTCGTAGGTGTGCGACAAGCACTATATTGTGTATAATATGCTTTATTTTATTATTATATATATTTATGCCAGGTTTCTTACCGGATAGGTAGAGTGCTACAGTCCATGTCGTAAGTGTGCGACAAGCACTATATTTTGTATAATATGCTTTATTTTATTATTATATATATTTATGCCAGGTTTCTTACCGGATAGGCAGAGTGCTACAGTCCATGTCGTAAGTGTGCGACAAGCACTATATTTTGTATAATATCCTTTATTTCATTTGTATATATATTTATGCCAGGTCCCTTACCGGATAGGCAGAGTGCTACAGTCCTTGTCGTAGGTGTGTGACAAGCACTATATTGTGTATAATATGCTTTATTTTATTATTATATATATTTATGCCAGGTTTCTTACCGGATAGGCAGAGTGCTACAGTCCATGTCGTAAGTGTGCGACAAGCACTATATTTTGTATAATATCCTTTATTTCATTTGTATATATATTTACGCCAGGTCCCTTACCGGATAGGCAGAGTGCTACAGTCCTTGTCGTAGGTGTGCGACAAGCACTATATTGTGTATAATATGCTTTATTTTATTATTATATATATTTATGCCAGGTTTCTTACCGGATAGGCAGAGTGCTACAGTCCATGTCGTAAGTGTGCGACAAGCACTATATTTTGTATAATATCCTTTATTTCATTTGTATATATATTTACGCCAGGTCCCTTACCGGATAGGCAGAGTGCTACAGTCCTTGTCGTAGGTGTGCGACAAGCACTATATTGTGTATAATATGCTTTATTTTATTATTATATATATTTATGCCAGGTTTCTTACCGGATAGGCAGAGTGCTACAGTCCATGTCGTAAGTGTGCGACAAGCACTATATTTTGTATAATATGCTTTATTTTATTATTATATATATTTATGCCAGGTTTCTTACCGGATAGGCAGAGTGCTACAGTCCATGTCGTAAGTGTGCGACAAGCACTATATTTTGTATAATATCCTTTATTTCATTTGTATATATATTTATGCCAGGTCCCTTACCGGATAGGCAGAGTGCTACAGTCCTTGTCGTAGGTGTGTGACAAGCACTATATTGTGTATAATATGCTTTATTTTATTATTATATATATTTATGCCAGGTTTCTTACCGGATAGGCAGAGTGCTACAGTCCATGTCGTAAGTGTGCGACAAGCACTATATTTTGTATAATATCCTTTATTTCATTTGTATATATATTTACGCCAGGTCCCTTACCGGATAGGCAGAGTGCTACAGTCCTTGTCGTAGGTGTGCGACAAGCACTATATTGTGTATAATATGCTTTATTTTATTATTATATATATTTATGCCAGGTTTCTTACCGGATAGGCAGAGTGCTACAGTCCATGTCGTAAGTGTGCGACAAGCACTATATTTTGTATAATATCCTTTATTTCATTTGTATATATATTTATGCCAGGTCCCTTACCGGATAGGCAGAGTGCTACAGTCCTTGTCGTAGGTGTGTGACAAGCACTATATTGTGTATAATATGCTTTATTTTATTATTATATATATTTATGCCAGGTTTCTTACCGGATAGGCAGAGTGCTACAGTCCATGTCGTAAGTGTGCGACAAGCACTATATTTTGTATAATATCCTTTATTTCATTTGTATATATATTTATGCCAGGTCCCTTACCGTATAGGCAGAGTGCTACAGTCCTTGTCGTAGGTGCGACAATCACTATATTGTGTATAATATGCTTTATTTTATTATTATATATATTTATGCCAGGTTTCTTACCGGATAGGCAGAGTGCTACAGTCCATGTCGTAAGTGTGCGAAAAGCACTATATTTTGTATAATATTCTTTATTTCATTTGTATATATATTTATGCCAGGTCCCTTACCGGATAGGCAGAGTGCTACAGTCCTTGTCGTAGGTGTGCGACAAGCACTATATTGTGTATAATATGCTTTATTTTATTATTATATATATTTATGCCAGGTTTTTTACCGGATAGGCAGAGTGCTACAGTCCATGTCGTAAGTGTGCGACAAGCACTATATTTTGTATAATATCCTTTATTTCATTTGTATATATATTTATGCCAGGTCCCTTACCGGATAGGCAGAGGGCTACAGTCCTTGTCGTAGGTGTGCGACAAGCACTATATTATGTACTATAACACCAACTATGAAATATGGTTTCAATCGGCTGCCGCTAGATGGCGCTAGTGTCAAAAAACAACGCTTTGGTTTTGTTTCACTTATTATGTTTAAATACTTTGATACAATTCAATTATGTATTCTCTTTAGGATAGGATCTTAGAGCGGCATACTACTGTTCCCACACCTGCTGAGACAGTAAGTTGAAAGCTTCCTAAGCATAGCAACCCTACCGAGGTCGCCTAAGAGTGCTTCCACACCTGCTGGGACACCCTTCACAACCAACGTAGTGTTGTACGAATCGTTGTTTGCTTTATATTCCTAGCGTTCTCAATAAATCACTGCCGAGACAATCGAATTTATTTATTGCTTACCAGCCCCCGATTACATTGATCAAGAAACCCCAAATATCTACTCGCGCGCTGGCTAGCTTAATGAACTCTAGACTCTCGCGACTCTAATAGCAAGACGCAGCGACGGCGTAGCTCAGGACCAACTTTTGTCACGACCAGAAGTGGACGCCAGACTACCTACCCAGAAAAAATAAATAAACAGAAAACGAAATCAAAAGAAGGAAAGATGGCTACATTTACAAATGAACAATTTGAGAGACTCCTAACAAAATAGGGTCATCTGAGTCCCGTGCAGGTTCACTTACTACCTGTAACTACACTTACGACGGACGCAAGAGCTCTGAAATAGTAGAATCATTTTTAGCCGCTGTGAAGATTTTCAAAAGCGCAGAGAAAGTCACCGATGAAAACGCCTTGAAAGAGTTGCCGTTGCTTCTTAAGGATGAAGCAGGAATTTGGTGGCAGGGAGTGAAAAACGAAGTAACTAACTGGAAAGACTTTGAGAAAAGACTTCGCGACAGTTTTGCACCCAAAAGAGAGGCATACTTAGTTTACGCCGAGATCAATCAAGTGAAGCAAGGGTCAAACATGGCAGCGGAAGCTTTCATTAGACACAAACGTTTGCTGTTTTCTCAACTACCAGCTCCACTTCACCCTGAGTCTCAGCAGCTGGATATGATTTATAGCTTGCTTCGATTAGAGATCCGAGATAAAGTACCCCGCGCTACTATCGAAGACTTCGATGATTTGCTGAAATCCTCACGTGCCGTTGAACAACTTCTTCTCGAGAAAGGCAATTCGACAAAGTCAGTTGTATTGGAAGTTCCAAACGAGAAACTACAACATGAAGTTGGTACTCGTACAATAAAGAAGAGGTGCAAGTTTTACAAAAACTTGGGGCACAACATTGAAACTTGCAGAAAGAAGTTGAACATAGACAGTCGATCACTCAAGGAATCTCAGCCTCGGAACTCTGAGTCAGCGGAGGCGTACACGCAGGCTCCGTCTCCTTCAACTCCGAAGTTTAGCTGTTATGGTTGCGGCGCTCCGGGCGTTGTTCGTAGCAACTGTACGACATGCCACCACTCTAAGCCAAGACGGCCGCCTGTACAGGAAGTCGGATTTTGCGCTACCGACACCACAACCATAGATGCTCGAGACAGACCTGTCATATTTGTTGATGTTGATGGTACTACCGGTGCTGCCTTTATTGACTGCTGTGCCAAATCAAGCATTGCTTCGTATGAACTTTACCAGATCCTGAAACGCAATGGTTACAAATTCACGAAGGTTGGGGTAGGTATCACCCTAGCAGATGGTATACATAAGCAACAAAAGGTGCTGACGACGAAAGCTCCGGTAAAAATTAATGACCGCACGATTCTCACTTCGTTTTTGGTACTGCCAGAATCGCATCATCATGTCAACCGCACGCTACTAGGAGTTGGGTTCATACAGGACGCACGCATGGTTCTCAACTTACCTCAAAATACTTGGCATTTTGTCGAGGACCCCAACGATGTATTTGAACTCTACGAGGAGAGTTTCGCCATTTTCAAAGACAACATTTTTGTGTCGTCAATAACGACTCATCCCTCTATGCAGCCAGATTATCCAGAGGCGAGTGCTACTGGACAAACAGTGACACGTCCTTACGGGCCTCTGTTACCTCTTAACCTGACGCCACCGAAAAGGAGGCGACGTGATGAAGTTTTCGATGGCTATTCTCCTGTCATGAATGCGCTATATCAGGACGCGATTATAAGTCTCGAAGACTATGATATTGCATCTAGGGACTCAGACATATTCCCTAGTACAGAGATATCCTCAGTAGACAATTAGAGCGTTTCCTGCAAAACAACGATGACGTGTTTAAAGTTAAGGGCCAACCTGTTAAGGGAACTGAACACTCTATTGATACAAGTAACCATAAACCCACGTGTGTACCGCCTTACAGACTGTCACTATTGAAGAAAGAAATCCTGCGTAGAGAAGTCACCAAAATGTTAGAGGAAGGTGTAATTGAACCCTGTTCATCACCCTGGTCAGCTCCTGTGGTGTTGATCCCTAAGAAAGATGGAAGCACCAGAGTTTGCATTGACTATCGCCAGTTGAACGCCATAACCATCCCGGATGCATATCCATTACCCCGGATCGACGATCTTCTGCACAATGCAAAGCCAACCCCATTTATGAGCACTATTGATCTTCGTGCAGGCTACTGGCAAGTTAAAGTTAAAGAGGAGGACCAGAATAAAACGGCCTTCGTCACTCCTTTCGGAATGTACAAATTCAAAAGAATGCCTTTTGGATTGCGGAATGCACCAGCTACCTTTCAGAGAATGATGGATCAATTTAGAATGTCCCTTATTCACATTAAACTCTTGGTCTACCTTGACGATCTGATCATCATGTCAACTTCGTTCCAGGAACACTTGAATGATCTTGAAGTGATATTTAATAGACTTAGAGAGTATAATCTAACGGCAAACAAAGCCAAATGTTATTTTTGCTGTCCGAAGGTTAAATATCTTGGACACTATATAACTCCTAAAGGATTGGAAATGGATCCCGACAAAGTCAGTTCCATAATGAATATGGCATCTCCTAGAAACTTAAAGCACCTGACATCGTTCATACAGATGTGCTCTTGGTACAGAAGGTTTATACCTAACTTTGCAAAGATTGCCGAACCACTCACCCGCCTTACCAAGAAAAATGCTGAGTGGAAGTGGGAAGATGAGCAGAAGAGTGCCTTTGAGAAGTTACGCAAGCTTCTTTCATGTTCTCCGGTTCTTGCCCAAGCTGATGAGACGAAACCGTACACCATCAAATCAGATGCAAGCAATTACGCATCGGTGCAGTTTTAGTGCAGGGGGAGGGTGAAACTGAACATCCTGTAGAATATGCGAGTAGACTTCTAACCCCCCCTGAACGAAATTACTCAACAACTGAGCGCGAAGCACTCGCGATAATATGGGCGGTGAACAAATTTAGAGGCTACATAAAAGGAGTAAAACTAACAATCTTGACTGATCATCAGGCGCTCCGGTGGCTTATGTCCCTTAAGTCACCTACAGGACGGTTAGCGCGTTGGGCTCTACAGTTGCAACCTTACGATATCACTATTAAATATATCAGTGGAAAAACCAACGTAGTTGCAGACTCCTTATCCCGTCCCCCATGCGAACCTGAGACAGAAGAAAACTGTGGTATCTGTACTATCGCCGCTGATATGCCTAGTAAGAATAAGCAGGATATCAGACAGGAGCAACTCAAGGACAAGGACATAGCAAAGACAGTTGAAAGTCTAGAAAGCTCAGACGAAGAGAAAGCTCAGTACTGGAGTAAGAAAGGTTACTTAATGGATAAAGGATTACTATATCGTTACTGTCCCGATAATCAGACCGAGTAAAGCCAGTTAGTTGTACCGAAGCACGAACAAATAAAAACTATAGCTGCATATCATGACACGGCGATAACAGGTCATTACGGTGCTGAGAAGAACATGCACCACGTGTCACGGCGCTATTTCTGGAAAGGAATAAGAGGTCATATTGAAGCTTACGTTCGCAACTGTTTAGCATGCCAAAGATACAAGCCCTCAAACCAAAAACCAGCAGGCTTGCTTCAGACCACCGCTAGTAATCAGCGTTTTGAAGTCATCGCATTTGATTTGTTCGGACCCTTACCACGTACTAAAATCAATCAAAATTGGATATTCATCGTGGAAGATGTGGCTACACGTTGGGTAGAACTCTTTGCCTTGGAGCATGCAACTGCAGAAGAATGCGCAAAGATACTCCTTAACGACATAATTCTGAGATACGGAACTCCTCGTCGTTTTATTAGTGACAATGGTACACAGTTTGTAAGCAACGTTATGCAGCAATTAACCTTTTGTCTGAACATACGGCACGGACTTACACCTGTGTACCATCCCGAAACAAATCCGGTCGAGAGAAGGAACCGCGATTTGAAGACACAGCTCGCAATTCTGGTTGGCGATAATCACACAACCTGGGCAGAAAGATTACCGAGCATCCGTTTTGCTATGAATACGGCCAGGAATTGTTCAACTGGATATTCATCAGCATACTTGACTTTCGGACGCGAGCTTAGGACTCCTGATGATGTTGAACACGATCTCCGAGAGATAGTGCAGAATGAGAATTTCATCCCTGAAATTACCCCAACACTTCTGATGATAGCGGACACACTAAAGAGAGCAAAGGAAACACAGGAGATGAAGGAAGAGAAGAGAAAGGAATACGTGGACAAAAACAGGACACACTGCCCAGATTATAAAGAGGGAGATTTGGTAATGGTCGATTCCCATACATTGAGCAAGTCTAGTCAAGGATTCAGCTCAAAGCTAGCACCACGACGTGACGGACCCTATGCTATAAACCGCCATCATGGGCCTAGTTCATTCGAAATAGTTAACCCTCAAACAAATGCGGTAGTGGGTTTATACCACGCGTCTGCTTTACGCCGTTTTCAGAAGAACGAAAGCACTGAACTACCAGCTCCAGTTCACCCAATCCGGAAACGAGGACGGCCCCGAAAGCAAGAAATGACAAAAGTGCAAAGCGCTAGACCACGTGGACGACCTCCTAAGAACAACCTAGCTTAAGATTGCTGCTGTCTTCCTCGTCGAGACGCCGTCGCAGACAGAGGGGGAGACTATAACACCAACTATGAAATATGGTTTCAATCGGCTGCCGCTAGATGGCGCTAGTGTCAAAAAACAACGCTTTGGTTTTGTTTCACTTATTATGTTTAAATACTTTGATACAATTCAATTATGTATTCTCTTTAGGATAGGATCTTAGAGCGGCATACTACTGTTCCCACACCTGCTGAGACAGTAAGTTGAAAGCTTCCTAAGCATAGCAACCCTACCGAGGTCGCCTAAGAGTGCTTCCACACCTAGACATGTGACAATCACTGATTTTTCAGGATATGATTCCAATTGTTTCATTCGCGGTGGCGATTGGATTCCGAAGATTCTATCAAAAAAGATACAATATAATCATCAATAACAACGTAATAAGCAAAAAAAAAAAAAAAAAAAAAAGGGGGGGGGGGGTTCATATTATTAGAGGGGTATCATATTGAACGACCCCCCCCCCCCCCCCCCCCTTATAATATATAGTACATAATAATATACGTGAGCAACAACCAATAGGACCGCTTTATTTTTGGTAACAGAGGCTCTACCATGGGTTTGCGCAACGTATACGTAACGTATACGCAAATGAATACGTTACAATGCGCAAACCCATGGTAGAGCCTCAGAAAGTTCTAGAAGAATGCGACCCAAAGCTTTAGTAAAAAAATAATATTTTTAACGTTATTAGGTTTGAGTAAGATATATATTTTATTCTATGTTGGTTAAGCTCCACCATCAGAGTCCACCGCCACAGCATGCATGCAGCATGTCTTATCTCGCTCGCACCGCAGCGATCAGCGAAGTGTAAGCAGGATAGATCTCTAATAACTTCCTTAGATAATATGTGCACCTGGTACTAAACGGCTAAACCTTTCTAAATAGAAAAGAACTGGAAAATAAAAACGTGTGTAAAAAAATAATGGTTTCTGCATTTCTAGTATAATTAATTATTGATTACTTATCGAAGTCATCCGACATTGCGTAACTTCTGTGGTCTACATGGTTGTATGAACGAAAGATCTTTTGCCTTTCCTCCTTTTCCTTTTCTTCTTATAAGTTGTAGAAAAAGAATCAATGGTCTTACGATACACTCTACTCCTAATAATCTATGTGCCCCTGGTACCTTGAAGTGAAGACTAGACGATTGGAGGCAGAGGCAGTGCTTATTAATTAACACATTTTTAATTTAAACCTTATTATGTTTGTCGTAAGACATAATTGAAATTAATTCACCGCAGCGATCAGCGAAGTGTAAGCAGGAAAGACCATCTGTAATAACTTCCTCTGATAACATGTGTGCCTGGTACTATACGGTTCTGACTAAACTTTTGCATAGAGAAAAACTATGAAAAAAATCGCGTCTAAAATAATTATCTGTTTCTGGTTTCTGCATTCCTAGTATAATTTTATTATTGGATTTAACAAGTCACCCGACATTGCATAACTTAAATTATCTAGATGGCTGTATGGTCATATACTTTGCCTTTCCTTCTTTCTAAATGTGGAAAAAAAATACGATGATATATCGGTTTGCGATACACTTCACTCCTAACAATGTATGTGCTCCTGGTACCTTGAAGATTGATTGGAGGCATTAAACATAAAATAATACAGGAACAAAATAAAAATCTATCAGACTGATTGGAATTTATAATTAATAATAAAATAACGAGAATTTAAATACTGATTTAATGAAAATTTTCGCCGTGGACACGGTTTATATCGGTAGATAATTCATATCAGTTGCGATTCCGTTCGGTCGGCTATTGAAACATATTGCTTTCGTTCGGTCGGCAGCGTTTATATCAGTGTGTCTTTTGTTTTCTTTTGGTCCCAAGTGGTTCTTTATCCTTGATTCATATCTTTATCCTTCGATCATATCTGTATCAGTTTGCTTTCGTTCGGTCGCGGAGTTCAATCGGTCCCATGTCAATCTTTATCAGTTTACTTTCGTTCGGTCGGCATATTGTGTCTCAATCAAAAGTACCGAATGTTTTTTATGTTCATGAATTATCTTGGTCAGTTGACAATACCATATCTAAATGATAGAATCATTCGCGATTGTCACATGTCTACTGCTGGGACACCCTTCACAACCAACGTAGTGTTGTACGAATCGTTGTTTGCTTTATATTCCTTGCGTTCTCAATAAATCACTGCCGAGACAATCGAATTTATTTATTGCTTACCAGCCCCCGATTACAGTACAATTTTCTTCATTTTATTAATATTTATATTTACGCCAGGTCCCTTACCGGATAGGCAGAGTGCTACAGTCCTTGTCGTAGGTGTGCGACAAGCACTATATTGTGTATAATAAATATCCTTTATTTTATTGTTATTGTTATATATATGTGGTGGCCTAGTTGGTTAGACCTTGGACCTAAAAACACTTAGGTCCCTGGTGTGAATCCCGGTGTATACCAATGAGTTTTTAATTTAAAAATGTATGTACATTTGTTTGACAACACCACTATAGTGCCTCGGAGAGCACGTTAAGCTGTCGGTCCCGGTTTCACTATACCAACTTGTGAAACTGTTTATAGATGAATTATTGAGTCTATTCATAACATCGCAACGAGCTAGCCAGTTGTTCGGTGTAGACTCATACCATCGGCTACGACGAGGTGGGATTAAAACCCCTCCGCTGGGTACCCTGGGGCCGTCTAGGCGGTCTCGGGCGCCGTAAGGCACCCGTGATGATACATATATACATATTTTATTGTTATTTATATTTACGCTAGGTCCCTTACCGGATAGGCAGAGTGCCACAGTCCTTGTCGTAGGTGTGCGACAAGCACTATATTGTGTATAATTTCCTTTATTTTATTATTATTTATATTTACGCCAGGTCCCTTACCGGATAGGCAGAGTGCCACAGTCCTTGTCGTAGGTGTGCGACAAGCACTATATTGTGTATAATTTCCTTTATTTTATTATTATTTATATTTACGCCAGGTCCCTTACCGGATAGGCAGAGTGCTACAGTCCTTGTCGTAGGTGTGCGACAAGCACTATATTGTGTATAATTTCCTTTATTTTATTATTATTTATATTTACGCCAGGTCCCTTACCGGATAGGCAGAGTGCTACAGTCCTTGTCGTAGGTGTGCGACAAGCACTATATTGTGTATAATATCCTTCATTTTAATAATATTTATATTTACGCCCTTACCGGATAAGCAAAATGCTACACTTCACAGTGCATGTCGCATACCTCCTCCATTTACCTTGTCCAAAATAATAACACTTCACATGCACGCCGATTAATTGGAAAACTTTTCCCATTTAACTCATAATTTGAAAATATTATCTACGCAATACTTAATAATACAAAAGTGTTTTGTTTTATTACGGAAATAAGTTAATGTAGGTATTATGGTCAGCGAGGTCATTTCTAAATAAAAGCTTCGACCCCATTAGGCTATGTACATAGATACAATAGACAGGAAATTTGCATGCTTATAGCTTTTCAAGGTTTCTCCACCACACTCTGAAAGCTTTTTGGAATAAATGTATTTTATAAAGAATCTGAGAGTATTTTTTTCTTTTTTTATTATAGCATGGCATGTGACTTTCTATCTGTCTTGGATATGAAATGTGACAGGGGTGTAGTCCCCCGAAAACCTGTGAACCAACAGACTAAAACCAAAACATAGCTCTAGGTCTCTTGATCTCCCTCTTTATAGGACCTATAAACCTATAAAAGTATAAAATTTGCCAATGATAAACAAATTATTTTCGTGTTTTAATACAAATTATAACTGTGGAAGGCGGTAAATAGAAATTTTACTATTTACTATTATTCTTATTAATACAGGACGAAAATAATTAGAGATTTGACGATAATATAAAGGAGATTTTTAAATTGGTAATTAGGTTCAAACATCGAGAAAATTTATTTAATTTTTCCTCTTTACCTTTATTAAATCTACGTACGCGCAGTTTCTTAATAAACTGATCAAAAGCGTGTATCTCGATATCTTTTGTGTGGTGTGTATTAATATCTATTTTCGCGTACTTATATTTTTGTATGTTTGAATATGTATATATGTATGTATTATTTATTATGTATATATCTAAAAGGTTTGCTGGTATACTATAATGCCTAAGGTATTAAGCTCGTCTTTGTACATAACTCTTGTTTACTTTGCAATAAAGTGTTTAAATAAATAAAAAATAATATTTATTCTACTTCAAGGGATTTCGTTTCTAATTCAATAAAGACTCCAAATTACTAAACACGTTAGAAGAGAACGCCGAGTTTAGACAGAATGATAAACATTTTGCCTCTTGATTTAGCATCGTGATGAAGTGGCGAAACGGGACTCATTTCGTTTTGCCACACCACGACTAACTCTGAAATATACGCACAACATTACACCTCCCATTATTTCCTGAATCTGACTTATACTTTGTTTAATGTGCCGCTTTTGTGTTTGTAGCTTAATATAGCGTTTGTTTAAAGAGTTTTTGTTTAGTCGAAATGTTTGACAATACCATTTTATTTTTCATAGTAGTACACGGGAGAGAAAAAGGGATAAATGTAATTATTGACACAAAATTGGTCTCTATCTGTTTCTAATATATCGACAACTACCAGTATGTTTCATATATTTGGCCTTAATCATAAAAACTTATTGAAGCCTTGAATAACACTTTAGTTATAGAAGGTTTTCTCTCTTTTAAGCATAATCATTTTTGTTACTAATAAAAAGAGACAAAACCTTCCATAACTAACGTTTTCTTCACGGACTCAATAAGTTTTTATTAATACCGGTGATTAAGTTAAAATTTGGAATGGATTTAGATAGAATTTTTTCAAACTATAAAAAAATACAAATCGTTTACCTTTACATATATTTAAAATGAGTAAAAAACAACATTTTATTAATAATAATATAATAACAATATGTGGAATAATTTATACATATTACTAAAACTAAGCTCTAGTCTTGGACCAGAAACGACGATTTAATATATTTTATAGACAACCAGACCATGACAAAAAATAAATAAATATATTAGCACATTTTTCGACTATAATATATATATATATATATTGCCATGGGTGGCTACTATTGTAAGGTGTTAAGAGATTAAATTAAACTAGGCTAGGCTTACTGACCTATATTTTTTAAAGTTTCAAAATTATCTTCCATTCCGTACCGATTTATCAGTATTTCTTATTTAAAGAATAATATCGATGCGATATATATATCGATACCTTTTAACACTTAAGACATCTCTTGTCACAGAAGAAATAATTGCTCTTGTCAAAAGTTTTCATTATGGAGCAAAGATCGATTAGAACGTTCAAACAGCAAAACCCTTGTTGTGTGTTTTATTCAATGTTCTTAAAAATCATCACAATAAAAAAAAACATACTAAATTCGCAAAAGCTTACAATAAAATTCTAAAATAACATTTGTAAAAAAAACACGCAATTGTCAACCCAGTTACATTAAAAATAGCTCGTGAGCAAATATTTGTTGGACCTAACATTGCTGTAGGTAAAGTGTGCGTTGGGAAGGCCGCGTTTAGACATCTTTTATTAATGATTCGGGCGAAATGACTTTTGACATGAAAGCTATGGTCAGTGGGCGCTCTGCCTGTTATTTTCTTTTCCTCATCTAAATTATTAAATTAATTATTATAAACTAGGTTTTTTGGTTTTTACTAGGCTGTAATAAGCACGGCATGAATGAAAAAAAAAATTTGGACAAAAGCTATCTATAATATCTACTATTGCACATAGGCGAGCTTAATGCCTTAGGCATTATCTACCAACTAACCTTTGAGAGATTGACCAACAACAAGCAGAATGCTAGTGCAAACATATAATATAAGCATATATAAATACATTACATACATATATACATATCATCACGGGTGCCTTCCGGCGCCCGAGACCGCCTAGACGGTCTCAGGGTACCCAGCGGAGGGGTTTTTAATCCCACCTCGTCGTAGTCGATGGTATGAATTTACACCGAACAAGTGGCTAGCTCGTCGCGATGTTTTGAATAGACTTAATAACCCATCTATAAAACGTTTCACAAGTTGGTATAGTGAAACCGGGATCGACAGCTTAACGTGCTCTCCAAAGCAAATAAATACATTATTAGGTAAATATAACATTATATTTAATACTATACATAAACATACATAAATAATAATAATTATATGTAAATAAATAAATAAACGCTGTGGAAACGACTGGGGTATGGGGTTCCGAAGCCAAGAACTTTGGAAAGAAATTGTGTGCTCTTTTAAATGAGGCTACTGGTGATCCCCGTTCCGGATACTTCTTCAAACAACGCGTATTACTGGCAGTGCAAAGGGGGAATGCAGCCAGTGTTATGGGAACATTCGGAGCGGGAAAGGGTCTGGACTTAGTGGACATGTAGGTTTATATATTTATATTAGACCTTTTTTTATTATGTTTCTTTGTAGATTTCTTTTTTTCATTAGCCTATATTTGGGTAAGGTTTTATTAGTATTATGTTTTCACATGCCGATTATTGCCCATACAGACGCAAAAACCGTCAACTGACCTAGTCATGTCTCGATTTTGTCTGTGGGCTCACCGGTTTTCAGGAAAAAAGATAAAAATCAAACTTGTAGTAAGTTTGATTTTTATCGAGGTGGTAGTCTCCTTTCAGGGTACGGTTACGAAACGGGTACTTGATTTGGCTATAATATAATAAAAATAATAATAATAAGTAGGACAATTTACTCATATTGCTCTGATCACAAACTAAGCTCTAGGCTTGTATTATTGTGTATCAGAAACAACGATAACAACATATTATATTTTATAAACACCCAGACCATGATAAATTGTACAGAAAAAAATTACTAATATTTTTTTGCCATGGGTGGGAATCGAACCCACAACCTCCGGATATAACGCCAAAGGCGCAACCACTAGTCTACGGAGGCTGTATAAAGGTATATAAAGTAGCGAGGACATTAAAATGGACTTGTAATACAAATTCGTCTTTATCGCCGCCTATTTCGTAACCTCATCGTTTAGCCAAGTTTAACCAGCATAGTGGAAGCTATCAATAAATTGTCTAAACAATTCATTGATCAACCCTATTCATGGACTTTGTAGGGCTGCTTACCATCAGGTATTTAATACAATGTCAAATGCCGTGGTCCAATAAAATAAATAAAATATTACTTGAAATTAAGATTTATAAGTATAAGTTTGATATCAGAAAGTATTACATATCTTTTTTCTTTCGTACAATTTAAATGGTCTAAATTGATAAAATATAGTACTATATTATATATATTTTTACTACGCCGACATAAAAAATAGTGGCAGCAATATAATGGCGGAATTAATCCATTACTTAACAGATTTTTTTTTTAAAGTTGTACTTTGTATCTCGGTTTATTATGGGCGTTGTTTGTTGAAACTAAATGGGCTAGGCTTAAGTAATTTATAAAATTAGGTTTTAGTCGACGCCTAGTTTTCAACTTTGTAATGACACATCATTATGTCTACTAGCTGAATAATATTTCAGTTTAATAATCATGGTATAATGTTATTTTTTTTATGTATATATGTGGTGGCCGAGTTGGTGTAACATTAGACTTACAAAGACTACAATAATATTTAGATTGAAACTATAAACTACGTTGGGTACCAATAGTTTTAATAAAAAAATATGTAAGTGCATTTGTTTCGACAACGCCTCGGCGAGCACATTACGCTTTTGGTTCTGGTTTCACTACACTAACTTGTAAAACAATTTATACATGGGTTATTGAGAATGTATCCAAAATCAGCAACGAGCTGGCTATATGTTCGATAAAAAAATCGGAATACCGTCATGTGACCTAGTCATGATTCGGTCTTAGTCTGTGGGTTCACTGGTTTTCAGAAAGTCTCCTGAAAACCGGTGAACCCACTGCATCGATTTCTTGTCGAGGTGTCTCCTTTCAAGGTGCGGTTACGAAATAGGTAGTTGAATTGAATTGAGATTGAAATTTAAAAAAAAATCCTTCGGCTACGACGAGCTTGGAATTAAATATCACTGTTGGGCACCCTAAAGCTGTCTATGCGGTCTCGCGCACCGTAAGTTTTAAAATATTTTTAATATTAAATGTTAATATATAAAAAAAACACAAACTCGCCCGCGGGTTTTAATATCGTTTAATGATAATTATAAATATATGGCGTCAATTACGTCGAGAATGACACTAAGTTGACGAGTAGGGACGTCAAAATGCTACCTGGGCGAATGATATAAATATTTGATTCATTATTGTGTAATGGCAATTAGGTATATTTAGTTGTGTTTTAAAGTCTAAAGTCTAACGAACTTGGGCATCGCGTACGTTTTCTTTTAGGCCAGGATTAATTTATTTTATATTTGTAACAAAACATTTAAACAAAATAGCCGTTACCCCAATTTTATGTCGGTTAGTTACCAGCAACCTGGGGCCTCTACTAAATAAACTATGTATCAACTTCGTCATATAAAAGTTAATATTTGGCACACTTTGTACTGGAAATATGTCAAATTTTAACTTTGATATGCAGTTGATATCCAATTAATTTAGTAGAATAGGCCCCAGGCCAGATAAAATTTAAAACAAGTTAAAGATCACGTTACTTAACCTTTCCTATAATATAGGAGAGGTTAATACCTATATTATAGGTATTCGTGATAACCAAAGGGTTTTGGGTCTAAAGGGGATGTTTCCGCAAATTTATAACGACTCAAGGCTTCACCTCTGTTACGGTCCTATCAGAGTTAGGTTCGTATAACCTGATTATTCATTACCTCCCAGTAACCTTTCTTAAGGTGATAATAGCCGCCAATGACCTTTACCAGTTAATTTATCTGTGGAGTTAGAGCGGCACAAAATAATCAAAATTAGGTACCGAAAAAAGCTGCTTATGCATATTTATTGGTACGTATTTCTTTCTGTCGGTACACATAAAATATCTCGAGAACTATTCATTCGTTTTATTTGTTATAGATCAAACAAAGATGTAAATAAATAACACCTTTCCAAAGATGTGGACTTTTCCGAAAAAAAAGGGATTGTAAATAATTACCCACATATAAAAACTTCTTTATATATATTTTTTTTATTGCATGATCTCTACGAGTAGGAAAATAATTATTCGTCGTCTTTCTGCTTCTCCTATCCATATATTATATCCACATATATATACATAAGTTTAAGCGTGTGTTTACTTTCTAAATCTATATCAAATCAAGTACGAGATACCAAAATAAACTGTGGACGGGGACTGGGGAGGGGTGTATAGTTACCCCTCCCCAACGTCTTACACTATTTCAAATAAATACCTATAAAATATACTGTCTATAAAAAAAAAATCACGTTCCTGACAATATCAAAGATCTTCCATTAGGAATGTTTAAAATTAGACAATTTATTTTTAATCCCCCACAGTGAAGGAGTTTCTTAGTTATAAAAACAAAAATATATTTAAAATTTGTTTATTTTTGATTGTATGCTACATTATTTCTACTGACATTATGTATTGATATAATAGTAGGTAGTTATTTTTATAGTGTTAATAAGATATATGAATTAATTTATATTATGATGACATTTTCAAACATATTTTTATAATTTGGTTATAAGCATTCTTTATATTGTTTGCTTTAATTTTATATTTGGATTTTGTCATTGAATTTATTAATAAAACATCATAATATTTAATTCTTGTCTCATTATTTCTATATACTGACATAATTATTTATTTTGATAGAGTTAAAAAGCTCTATGACTAGGTTGATTTATATTATATTGACATTTTAAACAAGCATTACCTATTATTGTTGGGTATGTTTGTGGTTATTCTTTATTATTTAATTTTGTATTATAGTGTTGGTAAAATACAGCTTTTGTTCACTTCTGGGGTTTTTGGTCATTTTCGATTATTTATTAATATTTTGCACACCTGTAATCCCGTATATCCCGATCTTAAAATAATATTTGTAACAGCATTCTTCTGTGCCATATTATGGCAAATAAAGAATTATTATTATTATATTCACGTTGTCCACTTAACTTATTTCACACTTAATAGTTTTATATACTTATATACTACTTATTATTATAAATATAAACCTTTAAAAAAACTAAGCGAAATCTTAGATTTGAACAAGAAAAGTAACAGCCAAGCAAACTAAGTCTAACAGACGCACTTTTGTTAGTTCCCCACCATTGTTGGCCCATTATTTCTTTTAATTTTTATATCAGTTTTTTATACCCCTTTCGGTATATATTTTTTATTGACCGAGATCAATAATGTAGGTAACGTGAAATTGTATCTGGGCCGCTTTTAGATTATGATTATAAAGAACGGTTCTCTAATATATCTTCCCAAATTTGTTTTAATTTACTCGGTAAATTTTTGTTAGTGATATAAAAAGGGTAAATTTTAGGTGTTGCTGGATACTTAAGAAAAGAAGTATCTAGTTGTAAATCTTTTATAGGTCGGTCAGTTAAAAGGGTATTTAGCCCCTTAATTATAGTTGCCTGTTGAACAAATAAAAATGGCGCCTTGGGTGGAGTCTCGTAAAATAGGAAATAACTCGTATTTAACGACCGTTGGATATTATGACGTTTTACCTATTACCTCGGTGTTTTTAATTAAACAACCGAAGTTATTTCTTTCATAATTTTTGTCATAAATCAATAGAAGGTGCGACATGGGGTCTTAATCTACATTTTTTGACAAAAAGCCGTACCTAGTTTTTCCTTCCCTACCATCCCCTATTTAAATTCTGTTAAATGGTGAAACATTATATCCAACAGTTTTATAAGAAGTATCTATATACAAAGATTTACAATTGTAGCACTCGTCGTTCCTAAGATATAACACAGTAAGAAAAAACACCCTTGCATCTTTTTTCACTCCCTTATTGAAATTTCCATAAATAATGAAACACCTTTTTTTTTAAGTGGTCTACAAAGGTTCGAAATCAAAACAAAAGAATGGGATCTATCGATAAATTGTTGTTTTAAGAACATGGATCGCTGACTCTATACCGGCTAAATTATGTGGTAACGAAATGGGCGGCGATAATGCTTAAAAGTTAATAATAGTGTAACTACAGTAAATAGTGGATATTTTAGTAATAGAAAATATATTAAGTTATTAAAGTTCATTAAAAAATATAAGAATAAATTAAATAATAATTATATTAGATCTAGGAATATTTCATTAAAAGCGGACTGCCGTAGGCTCATGCTGCAATCTAAACAAAATAGTGAATATATTGTCAATTTACAACAACAGCATGATAGTGACAAATTAAACTTAAAAACTGAAATAACAAACTTACATTTATGTCTCTCTGACTTAACAAAAAAATATCAGTTGTCACAGAATGACCTTACCGAGCAAATTAAAAATATGGATGAAATTCTCCAATTAAGCAAATATAATGCAGAGAGATTTGAGTCATTTGTAAATAAAAATTGTTGCTCCTGCGAAAATCAGATAAATTTATCAAATACTGAATCATCCATTGCCTATTCCAGCGTAACTCTTCCAAAGGACATAACTAACAACACTTTACTGCTCACAGACAGTATTGGTAAGGGAATGGGTCAAATTTTTAATTACCATTTAGACCATTCTGTGACAAACTATTGTATGCCAGGCAATAGTTTTAAGAACATTGTAAAATCCATTTCCTCCAAGTTTTACAATTCATATAGTAATATAGTTATTATGGTAGGAAATGGATTAAACACAAGCAAAGGAGACTTGTTGGATAGTGTAGATCTTTTGTCTAAACTTGGAGTAAGGAATGTTACATTATGTACATTCCTTTATTCAAAAAAGTATACTGCACAACAGAATAAACATTTATATTATTTAAATAATTGTATTTATAATATGACTTGCTACAATAATTTGTTTACTCCTTTTGACATAAACAAATTTGTTAGACATTTTAACGGGACACAGGATAGCATAAAACTACCTATGAAGGTACAGAGAAATATTGCTACATTGGTAGCTAATAATATTTTATTAAGCATTGACTCCACATCATCATTTAGTAGTAGTACTAATAATGTTGTGGTGCAAACAAATTTAAACTTTTAGATGTGACAATAGAGAAGGACATTTGTAAACTTAACTTAATTCACCAAAATATTCAAAGCTTCTCTAGCAAAGTTCTTGACATTGAATTATTAATAGAAAAATATAACTTAGATATAATGTGTTTTACAGAATCCTGGCTAAAGTCCGACAAAATGTGTTTTAATGTAAATAATTTCTCAGTTGCTAGTTTTTTTAATAGAACCTCCTGTGAAGGAGGTGGCTCTATAATTTTAATTAAAAATACTTTAAAGTATAAGGAACGAAAGGATATCGTAAAACTATCTGTTGAACGTGTTTGTGAGATTTCATGTGCAGAGATGGACTCATATATTATCCTATGCGTATATAGACCCCCAACATCGTCTTTATCTTACTTTATAGATACAATGGAGGATATACTCTCAAAAATATTAGATTTAAATAAACGAATATTTGTATGTGGGGATTTTAACATTGATATTTTATTAGATTCATGTGACAGACAGAAGCTCATTTCTCTTTTTAACTCCTTTAATTTAAATAACATATTCACAGAACCGACTCGGATTGCTGCAACTAGTCAGACTTGCATTGATAATGTATTCACTAATTGTACCATTTCAGATCACTCTGTCATTACTGGTGTACGCTCTGATCATAAATGTCTGATGATTAGCTTTAAGGCGCGAATTAAACCAACCAATAAAATAATTAAGTACAGACCTCTTACTGAAAATAGACTAGAAATTTTAAATAATAATATCATACATAAAATTAATCATTTCAAGTATAATACAAATAATCCGAATACAACATATTCGAATTTACATAATTTAATAACCCAAGAATTTGATAAAGTGTGTAAAGTAAAGACAAAGAAAATAAATGATAAATTTAATTTTGCTACTTGGGCAACTAGGGGTATTAGAAAAAGCAGGGATACTTTATATGATTTATATGATAAGAGATCCTATACATTAGATCAAAATTTTCAAAACTATGTTAGAAATTATTCAAAAACATTTAAAAAAGTTTGCCTTATGGCAAAATCTAATTTTAACTTTCCTTGTCTTAAAACTATTTATTTATTTTTATTAGCCAATTATCTTCATTATCATTTGCAGATTTTTTTATGGCTGGGGTTTTTAATAGTGGTAAATTGTCCATACCTCTATGGGACGAAAAATTATTTGATTACCCATAAGGTTTTCAAAAAAAAGGCATTTCTTTTTATTGCAGAAAATTACAAAATAAAATTGTACATAGGCGAACTTAATGCCTTAGGCATTTTCTACCAGCTGACCTTTGAGAGAGTAAATGATAATCATATATCATTCTACTTGTTTAAAATAACATTAACCCTTGATCATAAACTAAATTATTTATTTATAGAATAATCCTAATTAACATTACCTAATTCCAGATTACGTGTAAACGGGATTAGCGAAGTTGACTTATGAAGGCCGTAACTCGAAATCCTTAGCTTTGAGAACATAAAAGGGATAATTTACTTCAGTGAACAAGTGTTTTTGATTTCCTCCAGTAACATAATTTCTTAGGAAATATAACGGTGGAATACAAAAGAAAATAATAATAAACCGCACCGACATCTGCCGACGTGAGCTGGAACTTAATTTTATTCGTGGAAAAGACATGAAACATTTTTCGCTAAAACGAATGATTTGGACGACGAATAAAAATCTAAAAAGGAAGTTGGTTTAATTAAAGCAGTTAAAGTAAACAAGTTTTTGAATTTAAAAGTCTGATTAGGTAAATCTAATTATATAGTTTTTATATTATCTACTGTTTCCTATCTTTAGGTATATTTTTAGGTGTAAACTTAACTGGAATACCATTACGATACGCCCGAGACCGCCTAGATGGCCCCAGGGTACCCAGCGGAGGGGTTTTGATCCCACCTCGTCGTAGCCGATGGTATGAGTCTACACCGAAGTGGCTAGCTCGTTGCGATGTTTTGAATAGACTCAAAACCCACCTATAAACAGTTTCACAAGTTGGTATAGTGAAACCGGGACCGACAGCTTAACGTGCTCTCCGTGTTGTCAAACAAATGAACATACATTTTTAAATTAAAAACTCATTGGTACACACCGGAATTCGAACCAGGGACCTAAGTGTTTTAAGTCCAAGGTCTAACCAACTCGTCCACCACGTATATAATATACCATTTCGATGTTTTTTTTTAATTAGTCTTAAGAACTCAGAGAAGAGAAAATAAAAGATAGATTTCAGAGAGATATCAGAGAAAAAGGCTTATTGACTTAGGTATCAATCAACTGGCTCGCTAAAAATGTGGTTCAAGGACGAGTCACTTTCAAAAACAAATAAACATGTACTGGTCGAAAGATTTATAGATATGAATTAATTTCTTTCAGCAACTTAACAGGGAATTTGAAAAAATAAACAAAAAGAATTTATATGTAGATAAACTCAGGACACTGTCTATTTATTTGCAGAATGTCCTGAGAACTAGGTCTGAATTACTTGAAAATTGGAATACTTATAGTTGAGCGACATATAATATAAAAAAAGAAACATAATTTAATAATCAAGCAAAGTCAAAAACTATATCTTGGGAATTATGTGCAGCATAAAAATAAGCCTCTAATTTTATTTATTTTGTGAAAATATATGAGTAATAATTAAGATATAATCGCAAAAATTACCAGTCTCTCCCTCCTCTCATCTCTAAAGTTTGTGACATTTATTACGAGAAAAAAAAATAACGATACAAATATGAAAAGAAAAATAAAAGGTTTCAAGAAATAATATATTTAAGTTTTGCAGAACACGCTGCTGGCTTTTGCATTGGTATATTTTTTTTTATTTTAGGAATTTTCCTAATAAGTACCAAGGTGATTATTCTACTAGCTAGGTTAGTACATTATTTGCTCCTTTTATTTCCTAATAATACTTCTCAGCGAAATTAAAAGTGAAACACCTATTATTTTGCTGATAAAAAACTTTTTTGGTAAGTCCGTCTTTTTTATTGGTAAGGAAAAATATAATGAATGAAAGGAGTTCAACAAATGCTCATTAACTTTTTAGAAACAAAATTTTCCTTTTTGGAAATTAACTGCTTCGAAAAATAATCTGTACTTTTTTAGTCTGTTTTTATTTGATTTATAAAACTTACCGTATTAGGGTATTCTTCAGGAATATTTTTTTTTTAATTTTATTATTCTACTATAAATCTTGATAAAACCTCGGTGTCTCCTTTGACCGAAATTTTAGTGTTGTATATTTAAATTGACCAAACTGTATTTAAAAAAAATCCTTAATTTTGATATGATTTCATTTATTTTTATTTTCTTACACTACAATTTTAGTTTTGTTTCATATATATATGGTATTATTATACCTAATTAATTATACCCTCCTGCTGAGCATGTACCTACCCAAAATACTTAAAGCAAAATTAATTAAAAAAACCATGAGACTTAGGAGGAATATCTCGAGAACTACTGATCCGATTTAATTATTCTGGTTGGACCTTTGATCATTTCGCAATTATTTTTTTTATTTGTAGTTATAATAAAAAAAATCATTTTTTTTTTACAAAAAAGAAATATAAATCATGTAACCATAAATATAATAAACTTATTTCCAACAATACAAAGCAACTGTGTTAATTTTGTATAAAAATAAGAGATAGATTCATGGAATAATGCAAAGCAAGAATAAGTACTGTGCTATAATTAAAAATGCTAATTACATTAAAATACATCTAGAAAAGAAACGTTCATACGCTCAGCTGCGAGCAAAGTAGTGGAAATGAAAGAACTGCTTTAAAAAAATCCGCGTAGAAACCGCATATCTAGGTATCACCACATATGCATAACAATACCTAACAGTATAGAATTGACACTCCTATCCTCTCTGAATACAGTCAAATACGTACACGAACGTTTTTCATATTATTATCTGGTCCAAATTGGTTTTATTCGAATACGCGCTTATTATCAATTTGGACCGATTTGTATAAAACCGACTACAGTGCTGTACCTGTTTTCCGTGTGGAGTCGTATTCGACCCAAAGACAATATATGTATACGCGATGCGAGTGACGTTACTTGGAATACATTCCAATATAAGAGTATCTTGAACAACTTGAACTTATTTACAGCGTATACAGAATACGTATTCAATGTAAACGTAAATTGGACCGACCTGTATGTCGCACATTTATAACGTTAGAACGATTCACGTGCGAGCGAGCGAACTTAGTGCGCGTAATCATCTCCTGCTGATCTTACGCCTCATACTTGCGGTATGAGGTAGGCGGCACACAGAGTAAATAAGGCTTTAGTATAGGTAACTAGTTTAAGCACAGAATAAATAATATTACAAGTAGTTTAAGCTCGATTTATACATTTGTCATCAAGTTCCCGCCCGGACTGGATATAAAATGTTTTGATTTATCACTTTAAAAAATATCATGGTCCTAGTGACGTTTACGTTTTTGTTGTTGGAGATATATTTTTAACATAAGATTTAATTTCGTTGTCGTTTATTATTATTATTATATAATTAAAATGGCTACCATACCTGTAACTATATTTATTAGTAACAAGTATATACATGACACTATATATCATTCGTCAATAAGCAATAGTTACTAGCGATGCGTTCTCTATCAATTTTTAGGATTCTAAACCCGCATCATACCCAAGAATATAGTAGTCTGTCGGAAAATGCTAAGAGGTATTAAGAAAATATAAGTTCATTTCTCTGACACTAGACTCTTGCTTTAGTTCATTTAGAAAAGAGAAAAAGAAAATGTTCTTATCTTTTTCTTTAAGCTTTAGAAGTTGTAGGTAAATCAAGACTATTGTTTAGTATTATGATTATGAGATCGTCCCAGTGGTCTAGGGGTTATCTTGATGGCGTTGATTTCGGAGGTCGTTAGTTCGACACGCATGATTTTTTATTCTAGTTTTATTTTTAATTGTTTTTATTTAATTGTTGTATTCCTTTTTGTGAGTAGGTAGACATTTTTTTATTGTTGTTGGTAAAGTCCATGAATGCGATCGATAAAGTAATTTTGTTGTTTAATAGCATTGGTCGCTCCCATCATGCCGGCTCAATAACACGGTTACGAAATGGGCAGTGACAAAGACGAATTAGCATTACGAGCTTCGCTAACCGCACGCTCAAAGGAACCCCTAAAAATACAAAGTCAAGTCACCGAAACAATTTTTTTTTTTATATACAATAATAATATATAGGACAATTTACACATTTGCCCTGGTCGTAATCTAAGCTCTACTTGTACTATGTGTACCAAAAAATATATATTATGTATATTTTATAAACACCCAGACCATGACAAACTGTATAGAAAAACGTACTAATATTTTTTTACCATGGTTGGGAATCGAACCCACAACGGATATAACGCCAAATACACAATCACTAGTCTACGGAGGCGGTCAAATCCACAAAGGAGTATTTTTTTTTAAAGTAAACGAATAACAATTTTACGTAAAACATATTTTGTCAACAAAACCGACATTAAAACCACGACTTGATTCGAGTAAAACCGTTTTTATTCGGTTTTAATATCATACCGTTCGGTTAACATTTGCGGATACAAAAATTCTATTGGAACCCTCCTCGGCTTCGAAATCCAATTATACTGAACAAAGGGTAAAAATCGCCTCTCGATGGAATAAAATAAAATGGCTTGTCTACTCCGGTATTCAATAGTTGGAACTCTGCTACGACATGGGAGGACCTAGTCGTGACGCGAAATTCAATCTACGAGTAACTAGCAATATTGCTGTTTTAGGGTTATGTATAATAATAAATAAATTTATTTAAAAAAAAAAAAAAAAAATTTTTACAATGTTAAATTATAGTGTAACAATTTGTTGAGGTTTTCATCATTAGGACACCGTGTGCTAGGTTACTCTAACATAGGGATCAGAAATCGAACAATAAATGAACATAAATAAAATATAAAAATAAATATAAAGTTAACTTGAGTAATAAAATTAATAATAAAGACAAAAATGGATAAAAAAGTAAACTTACTGACTAATTTATGGGTTTATGTTCCATAAGGTACTATTTTTTGGCAGTAGTAGTAAAACATATATACCTATATATTTAATTACACAACAATACATGAAGTAAAAAATAAAATATTAACTTTACTCTTCATTAACTTAACTTTACGTGTACTCTATTTTATAGGCATGAGTATGTCAAATAATAATATCTAATCATAATAAATATTAATTAAAATATTTAATTAGGAAAATATTACCGCCTACGTAGAGTAGCGGTTGTTACCAAAAAAATATTAATAAGTTTGTCTATACATTTTTTTCTATAATCATCCGACTCGCATGTCGAAAGCGCCAGGGCATTATGTGAATATAAAACGTGCCTTACATATTATTATAAAAACATCGACACCTAACCAATAATTAAAAATTAATTTACGAGTATATTGGAGAATAGTTTTTTTTTTAAGATGGGAGGAAGGTCTTTATAACTTCGTTAGGACGACCTTTACCACGAGATCAATATTATTTAAGAACAATTATTGTTTGACCCCATTCATAGACTTTGTAGGTCTGCTCACCACCAGGTAGATACAAAATTACATGTCGTGCTCCAATAAAAAAAATAAAAATGTATTATTTTAAAGTAAGTATCGCTTCTTTTTTTTTTATATTTTAACTAAAACAATAGATACTGCTTTAATTTTTATTTGCCTTACATACTTGTTGTTAAATGTGGTTAAAAATATAGGTAAGTATCTAAAATAAACTGCAGTATTACCTGGTCCACGTGACCTGATCGACGCACGTACACATAATATTTGAATGGTTGGCGAAATTGAGTGTTGAAATCCCAAAATAAATGCTTTAAAAACTACTTTCTGGTCACACCAGTTAATTGCATCCCATTACATTTCATTTCACTTTAAATTAAACTTGTAGCTATCAAACCACTATTAATTTTTTTTTTTTTGTATATATAGTATTTATTCTACAGAACCCATATCTATGGAAATTATAATGGCACTTGTATTCATTTTTTTAAAGAACATTCTGAATAACTTTGCAGCTTTGTGCTTCTTATCTGTCAGAGTTTGTAAGCTGAGCTGAGCGGAGGCGGCGAGCTCGCTTTGTGAGCAATATATGTAAAGGAGCTCTTTAAGTTTTTTTGTCATTTTACTAAAGTTTCTTTCATATGATACAAGATAGGTTGGATTCCTTGAGGGTAGCCCGAAGACTGAAGACGTGTGTGTGTTTCTGTTATATGTTTCATGGTTAAGTTTATAGGATATTATTGTGCAAAAATGTACCAATTTTGTAGAATAAGCATTCCATTGTGATCTTAAGTGTGAGAAGTGTAGCATTTTCATAGTGTCTCAATGAATCCCTTAACTTTCGATAAAATGCCGGTACCTATTTGGTATAGTTTTTCTTACTCTTCACTTGACATTGGCAGGACTCCATCCTATTATCCCTCTTTCACTATTAATAAATAAGTTTTTAAAACTACCCACTTGACATTGGCAAAATATCGCGTATTGCGAAAATGTAACGCTTTATGGAGCATGGCATGTGAATTTGTAGCCTGATGTTAAGCAGTACCTTGTACAGCATCAATATATTGTTGTTTAACAATATTGATCGCTCCCAATATGCTGGCTAAATGATGCGGTTAAGAAATGGATGTGTTGTGCATTACGTATATTATATTAATATCCTCCCAGCTTTATCGCAAATCAATCGCCCGTTTCGTAACGTTTCCGAACCATGAAAGGCGACTACCCCATTGACAAGAAATCGATAAAGTAGTTTCCGGAAAACCGGTGAACCCACAAATAAAAACCAAACCATGACTAGGTCACTTGACGGTTTTTGTATCTGTATGGGCGGTGGTAACGAGCCCGATCGGTCGGCCTAGCGAAGTTATAGAGGCCTTCCTTCTTACCCAAAACGCAGGCTGCGTTACCTCGTTGTATAGCGATGCTTATGCGCTTCTCGAGAAGATACGTCGATGCGCAAACGCTTTGATAAATATTTATATATATAATATGCTCCTAGTTTAATTAATATAGGAAATAAGTATAACTCTTTTAGTACAGCTGTAATATTATTGGTTTATAGCACAAAAAATGTAATTGTAAACATGAAGGACATCGAATTCAACCTTAATTTTTACATTACCCTTACAAATCTAGTGATTTTAAGGAACCCTTAAAATGATTCCTTTTTGAATTATTAAAACATAATAAATAATACTTTATTAAAGACTTATTAATGCGTGCGCGCCGCTGCAAAGCTGATCTGATAATATAAATACCATCACGGGCCGTTTAGGCTCCCGTACCCAGCGGAGGGATTTTTGCCGAACCCGTCCTTATTTCGCCGATGGTGTTCGGAAGCAACACTTAACAAGTGGCGAGCTTGTTGCGGTGTTTATGATGGTATGACCTCGCTTGTTGTAATCTGCTTGCACATTGACTTGACCACTAGGTCAGGGTCCGCTGTCTAAAAGCTGATAAGTATTAAATTATAGCTATAAAATAAGGATTAAAGAACAAATATCAATATATAAAAAGTTTTATTTGAATTCCAATTACACTACATTAAAAACATTAGCTTAAGACTATTTAAGTAAAACTATTCCCTCCCTGGAGATAAATAAATTCGTGTCACAGGAACTTAGGGGTCCTTTATAGACTTTTATATGACATTTACCAGACACTATTAGCATACTAAGCGGATACTAAACCAAAGACCTGAATAAGTAGAGAGTGCATATACGAATGTGTATTGTCGAATTGGATGCTATCCACAATTATATGAATAAGTTTATAGTATATTTTTTATGTAATCAACAAAAAATACAGAATTTTACAAGTATTTCTCTAATATACGTGGTGGCCGAGTTGCTTAGACCTTGGACTTAAAAACACTTAGGTCCCTGATTCCCCTATGTGTACCAATGAGTTTTTAATTTAAAAAAATATGCACATTTGTTTAACAACACCACTATAGGGAGAGCACGTTAAGCTGTCGGTCCCGGTTTCACTATACCAACTTGTGAAACTGTTTATAGATGGGTTATTGAGTCTTACGGGCGCCGTAAGCGACCCGTGATGATATGTAAGTATGTATGTATTTCTCTAATGCTATAGTGCATCACTTTTTGACAAATATATATATATATATATGCGGTGTATGTGTTTCAAGAGTCCCTTGAGATTGTTTTTAAAATACACCAGATATAGGAAAATGTTTTATGAAGCAAAGTTGCATATTTTAAAGTGACAAAACTGCGTAAAACATTTTTAATTTAAGTATATTTTAAATACTTTTTGATGATTATTTCTTTTAAGTTGCGTTTTATGTAATCGTTTTGGCTACTTACAAGTTTGGATAGGTAAGAAATTTACTAAAACTAATATTCAGGTACCAAAATAAAAATTCTTTTTGTTTTCATAAAAATCGGCCAGTGCAAATTCTGTCGCGCATTTAAGATTCCGTCATGCAACAAAATAAAAGGGAAGAATAAATATAAAAATCTTATTATAAAAATAATTTATAATCAGCAACAATTTCATATTAAAGAATCCGGAGGATGTGGTTTCGATTCCCACCCAGGGCAATATACATATAACAATATCAAAAAAATAGTAGGTACGTCTTTTCTGTACAGTTTGCCATGGTCTGGGTGTTTATAAAATATAATATGTATTATATCGTTGTTTCTGGTACACATAGTACAAGCCTAGAGC
Organism: Monopis laevigella; assembly: GCA_947458855.1. Taxonomy (NCBI): domain Eukaryota; kingdom Metazoa; phylum Arthropoda; class Insecta; order Lepidoptera; family Tineidae; genus Monopis; species Monopis laevigella. Next base: position 7,850,536 of record OX381587.1, on the reverse strand, counting down.
TTAGTTTGTAAATTATCCTTCATATTATTTAAAAACTACAGAACCGATTTTGATGAATTTTGTTGTGGAAATAAATTGAATTTTGAGGGTCAACATAGTGTATATTATATTTAGATACACCTGCAGGGGAATATATACAGGATGTTAGTGTTTTAAGAGTCTCTTAGAAAAAAACAGTCAGTGCTAGCTAATGCAGCTCGCACACTTGGGTCCCTTGCAACAAAGGAAAAAAGGGAGAATAAGAGATTTGGGTAGGTATAATGGGAGGATTCGATCTACTTTTACTACCACCCTTACATTCCCCTCCCATCATACCACCTTTGTTTCTAAGTCTTTTGCATTTGTCGCTGCAAGACTTTGGAATGATTTACCAATCAAAATAAAATCAGCACCGAATAGAATAATGTAAAAGCTAATAATATCTTTATTTAAGTAAAGTAAGTCCTAAAAGTTATTAGTAAAATCCCTGATTTATACGTCGTAGTTAGATCCCACTCGTTCTGGCCAGTCTCTCTGTCAGCTTTATAGGTTCGTTTTATTTGTTTTAATTAAACTCTACTTTATATTACATCTATCCAAGAATCTTTAACAATTTTCTAAGTAAACTATTTGATACTTTAACAAACATGTTTTAATTACGATATACTCTATTATGATGAAAATTTCAACTATATAGTTTATTGTACAGAAATGTTTAGTTAGATAGGTGAAATGCTTGATTGAGGGCAGATTCTTCAATAGCCAGATAGAGTTATTCATTCTCTATACAAGTTTCAATCTGTTAAATAATTGTATCTGTATAATACATATCATATACGCGGTGGCCGAGTTATTAGGGGGACCTAAGAACAGCGGTGTTTTCAAACTCCGGTGTATACCAATATTTTTCTCATTAAAAAATATACTATATACATTTTGACAATACCCACTATACTATCTCGGAGAGCACGTTAAGCTGTCGGTCCCAGTTTCACTGTACCAAATTATGAAACTTTTTATAGATGGGTTATTGAGTCTATCCAAACATCGCGACTAGCTTGTTATCATACCATATCGGCTACGACGAGGTGGGATTTAAACCCCTCCCTGAAGCGGGGTCGGGCGCTATTAGGCAAGATTAGGCCCGTGATGATATTTATTTTATTGTATATGACGATTTAAAAATTGCTCCTAACACAGGCATTTTTAATTGGATAGTTTTGTATCGCCTGATAATATTATCACGTACTTAACCTACTTAAAAACAATGAAATTATATAAATTTATTTCTTTAAAATAATTCCAATAATAAATCCATTAAATGTAAGTTATTATTGTAACGTACATATCAAAGTAAACGTTAAAGTAATTTGAAGATCTTTTTGGTATTGAAGTTACGATATATAAGTTTTTTGGTATTGGCGACACTAATATCAAAATAAAAACATATTAATATTTCATTATTTTCTGTCTATATTGTTTTTTTATTATAATACCTATTACAAATACATATAATGCCGTGAACAAAAGCTTATTATTAATAATTATAATTTAACATAACAAAGAACTTGTAATAGTAATGCAATAACATCACAAACAGTTGCACGAGGCCTGGTGATTAGAGATAAGATGCCATGCCTCCCAGACAGCATGGCACAGATATGACGAATGGCCCATATAATTACATGATACAGCGAGCAACAGAACCCCTATATACTCCAGACAGGCTTAACTAAGCTCTAGGCTTGTACTATATATACCAGTAACAACGATAAAATACATATTATATTTTATAAACAGCCAGACCATGGCAAACTGTACATAAAACGTACTAATATGTTTCTTGTCTTGGGTGAGACTCGAACCCACGGCTTCCAGATACAACGCCAAACTCGCAACCACTAGCCTACGGAGGCGGTTAATAAAATGGAAATAACATCACAAACAATTGCACAAGGCATGGTGATTAGAGATATGATGCCATGCCTCCCAGACAGCGTGGCACAGATATGACGAATGGCCCTTATAATTACATGATATAGCGAGAGACAAAAACCCTATATACTCTAGAAAGGATTAACTTCTGTACTAATAACAAAACATTAATTGTAATAAAACGGTAATAACATCACAAACAGAAATAGTTGCACGAGGCCTGGTGATTAGAGATAAAATGCCATGCCTCCAATACAGCATGGCACAGATATGACGAATGGCTCATATAATTACATGATACAACGAGAGACAAAACCCTTATATACTCTAGACAGGATTTACTTTTGTACTAATATTTAAACATTAAAGTTATAATAAAACTGGCAATAACATCACAAACAGTTGCACGAGGCCTGGTGATTAGAGATAAGATGTCATGCCTCCCAGACAGCATGGCACAGATATGACGAATGGCTCATATAATTACAATGAGGCAGAACCCCTATATACTCCAGACAGGGCTAACTAAGCTCTAGACTTGTACTATATGTACCAGTAATAACGATATAATACATATTCTATTTTATAAACAGACAGACCATGGCAAACAATACAGAAAAACGTACTAATATTTTTCTTGCCATGCGTGGGAATCGAACCCATGAACCTCAGATACAACGTGCCAAACTTGCAACCTAGCCTACGGAGGCGGTCAATAAAATGGAAATAACATCACAAACAGTTGCTCAAGGCATGGTGATTAGAGATAAGATGTCATGCCTCCCAGACTGCGTGGCGCAGATATGACGAATGGCCCATATAATTACATGATACAGCATGAGGCAGAACCCCTATTATATACTCCAGATAGGATTAACACTAATTACTAATTGCACAAAAATAAAAGTTATAATAACCAATTCCAAAAATAAGGCCAATTTTCTATAAATTCGCTGACCGACCGGTTTCGTTAAATAAATATTTAAAACCTAGTACAAAACTGCACTGTTTACAAAATTTTTAGAGTGCTTTATAGTACGAATATTTTATGTTGTATTAAAATTATATATAACACTATGCATATATTATCATGGTGGTGGTATGCCCTGAAATAACATTTAGGCAACTACGCATATCTAAGAAGTAATAAATACGGTCCAGTTTTAGTAAAGTTAACATAATTTAAAACATTGACTATTAATTTAAATATATTAGGTGGGAGGGTGTATCTTAGGTGGGCAAAAACTGTCAAGTGACCTAGTTATATTCCGGTTTTAGTCTTTGGGTTCACCGGTTTTCAGGATACTACTGCATCGATTTCTTGTCGAGGTGGTAGTCTCCTTTCAGGATGCGGTTACGAAATGGGTAGTTGAATTGACGATAAGGCAGCGAATATATTAAAATATACTCGTAATGCAATTCATCATTGTCGCCCGACATTTCGTAATCGCATCATTTAGCCGGCATAGTGGGTACGATCAATATTGTTTAAGAACATTATTGATTGTTCCCATTCATGGTCTTTGTAGGTCTGCTTACCACCAGGTAGATACAAAGTCACATGTCGTGCTCCAATAAAGAAATAAAAAAAATATAAACAAAGTTTAGAACTACTCAGATCCCAAAATTGTGGCCAGAAACCCTATATGCTTACCAGACAGCGCTGAAGTCTATACTAATTACTAATTGTATAAAACATAAGGCTGAAGTCTATACTAATTACTAATTGTATAAAATATAACAGTTAAAATATAATTACATCACATATTTGATTAAATTAATTCATTAACGACTTTTATTCGTTCCAGAGTAAGTAGGGTTCATATTACAGTCTGTATATGGTAGAGCCATTAATTACATAACAACAAAATCAGAAAATATCTGCAGAAAGAAAGAAGGAAGATGAGTAATATGTTTGTCTTGATTAGGTTGTAATATTATTGTGTTCTTGCCTTCTGTTCTTTTAGGATTTACGAAAAAAAAATGCAAAGATTTTTTTTTATTGGAGCACGGCATGTGACGTTGCATCTACCTGATGGTAAGTCCATGAATGGGGCGATCAATACATTGTTGTTTAACAACATTGATCGATCTCACTATGCCGGCTAAATGATGCGGTTACGAAATGGGCGGCGACAAAGAGCAATTTGCATTACGAGTACTATACTACTATAGTAAGCTTCGTTACTTTATCGTCAAATTAACCGCCCATTTCGTAACCGCATCGTAAAAGGTGACTACCACCTCGATAAGAAATCGAGGCAATAGTCTCCGGAAAACCGGTAAATCCACAGACTAAAATCACATGCGGTGCTCCAGTTAAAAAATATTATTTAAAAAAAACAACACGGGCCAAAACCAGCGCTGGCAAGTAAGACTGGCGCCAGCCGCACTGGCTTCGTATAAACCCGCCTTAACCATGAAAGTTATTTAAAAAATATCTGAACCGTAAAAAAATATAACTGTCATTTCAAAAAAGAATCTCTACATCCAATAAATGAGAGATATTTTGCAGAAGGTTGACAATAAGATTTAATCTACAAAGGATTCACGGCGGGAATCTTCCGCTTCCGAAAGGGATCCGTTTTGCTCAGTTTCCAACTTAGTTATTTGAAACGAGTCCACTTGAATTTACACAATTGTCTTTTAACTATAAACTCCTTTTTTTGTGTAATGTCATGTTTTTCTTTTCTGAAATGTCAATGCGAATTTGTATCATTATGATTCACTGTAAATTAAAATACCTATGTAGGGTGAATCATGGTCTGGGTGTTTATAAAATATAATATGTATTATATCGTTGCTTCTGGTACACATAGTAGAAGCCTAGAGATTAGTTTGTGACCAAAGCAAAGTCATGTAAATAGTCCTACATATTATTATTATTATTTGAAAGGTTGTACTTAAGGCTAAAATGAGACCCTACTGATTAAATAGAACAACTTTTACATTGCGACACATGGTTGTCGCAAATGATTTTTTTTGGCTTCCCTAAACAAATTGGTCATTTTACTAGTTTGTATTAAGAAGGCAATTTTTTTTCCACACATGGTTCCATGGGAGAATTGGTTCGATTAGATAAGTTGAACCTTATATTAGTCCAAAATACAACCTTTTAAAGTTACCGTGTATATGTTTTATACCTCTAGATGGGGTCTAAGATATTATAATACCTATCGTGTGGGGTATCAAACGCATCTCATAACGCCTGCATCATTTAGCCAGCATAGTGGTAGCGATCAATAACGCTAAACAACAATGCATTTATCGATCTTATACAAAGTTGCTTGCCACGCAACATAACAATATATATATATCTTCACAGGTGCCTTACGGCGCCCGAGACCGTCTAGACGGCCCCAGGGTACCCAGCGGAGGGGTTTTAATCCCACCTCGTTGTAGCCGATGGTATGAGTCTACACCGAACAAGTAGCTAGCTCGTCGCGATGTTTTGAATAGACTCAATAACCCATCTATAAACAGTTTCACAAGTTGGTATAGTGAAACCGGGACCGACAGCTTAACGTGCTCTCCGAGGCACTATAGTGGTGTTGTCAAACAAATGTACATAAATTTTTAAATTAAAAACTCATTGGTACACACCGGGATTCGAACCAGGGACCTTAGTGTTTTTAAGTCCAAGGTCTAACCAACTCGGCCACCACGTATATAACAATAATAATAATAAATGTGCTTACCTTAGATATATATATATTATGCGTCCCATTTCTATTCTCCCTTTTCTATCTAAAATCCTTGAACACGTTGTCCACAGGCAATTTACTGACTTTCTAAACAAAAACTCTTTGCTGAACCCGCGGCAGTCCGGCTTTCGATCGTCTCATAGCACCAACACTGTTCTCGTAAATATTACTGACGATATACGCCATGCTATAGATGAGAAGAAGCTAACACTGCTTGTTCTTTTAGACTTCAGTAACTCCTTTAACTGTGTAGATCATGATATCCTTATTGCTATTCTTCTCTCACTAAATATTTCTCCTACTGCGGCACAGTGGTTCGACTCATATCTTCGCGGACGCAGGCAGCGCATACGGGTAGATGATGTGTTTTCGGACTAGTGCTCACTGTCTGCAGGTGTCCCGCAGGGTGGCGTATTATCTCCTTTACTCTTCTCAGTTTTCACCGGTGAACCCACAGACTAAAACCGAAACATGACTAGGTCACTTGACGGTTTTTGCATCTGTACGTTTATTTTCTTAATTTTAATTGGTAATTGATTTAAACCAGTGATCTAAGTGTTTTTAAGTCCACGGTCTACCAACTCGGCTTTTTTGCAATATTGAAAGCTTTTCAGCCCCGACAAAGCGAAGTAAAAAACTACTGAACCTGGCGAAACAAAACGTTGATAGTCTCTCAGTGCTCACGACAATAGCTGATTGTTCGCGACAAACAATTAAATTCAATTTATCTTAAACAAAGTTACGATAGGTCACCCGCATTAAATTAGGATACCAATACCTATAGGCTAGTAGCTATAGGTAACCGTACTTAATTTCATAGTACTTGACAAAGGTAATATAATTTAGTTGGTGGTATTTTTTGCATTTTTAATCTTGCCAAAAATAAAAAAAGAGGTGAGTTTGCTCAAAGCAATCAAGCTCACCTCTTTTTTTATTTTTTTATTTAACCAACAAAAAAATACAGATTTTTTAAAGTTTTTCTCTGCCAAACTATATAAATAGTTTGTCGGCAAATTGCTCTCGTTACATTTTATTGGCACTTAATTATAACACAATTGTTTATTTACATATATAGGTTTATAAATAAAAGTTAATAAATTGTTTACTTTGGAAGAAACAATCTATTTATGTTGGATTCAATCTGATCCAACAAATCTTTCTTAACTTTGATCTTATACTTAACTTTCTTAACTTGGATCTTTGATATTTTCGTTGTTCTTTCTTAGATCTTGTGATAGTGTATTTAGTATCCTAGGAACAACGTACTGTCGCTTCCTCCCGCCGTAGTAGGTTCTACGGGTGCTCGTTTCCACCAATTCCTTGTTTTTATTTCTCCGAGTGTTGAAGTTATGACTAATTGGTTCTTTATACTCACTATTGTTATACTGTTCTATTGCAATTAAAAAAAATACTTGTTCATGTTAGGTGTTGCCTCCAAATACCATCGGCGAAATGAGGACGGGTTAATCATTCCGCTGGGTACCCTGAGGCCGTTTAAACTATTCTTTGGAGCCAAAAAGGAACCCCTGATGGAAGTGATATGACTGACTAATTGGTATGATGAAATCTCCAACCCTTAAGTATAAAAAACGTCTGATTAAAATTACATTAACTTAATGGAATTTCTATTCTTAAACATTGATTTCTATAACAGAAGAAAATACTTTTATGCTCTATGAATTTATAATGGCATAGTGCAATGCAATCCATTACGGAATGTTTGCTGTACCTTTATATTACAGTATGTATGTGTTTACATATTGGATATTAAGGGTACTGCATTCGTAATCGCTTCTCCATAAAAAAAGAGCTTTCGCACTTCTAGTAATACTCGATTACTGTTTGTCGCAGAATTAAAATAATATTTTTGTCGGTCATTGTATGTTAATCTTTCTGTGTTGGTTTTTTTTTTTCGAAATCAGAAAAAAAAACGTTTTAATATTATAATACAAAAATATGTATTATCACAGATTATACAACAGAGATTTTTGCTTACAATTGCGAAAATAAAAAAAATAAAAAAATCTTCGACTAACAGCCAAGTTGTAATATTGGAAGTATGTTTGTATCGGCGTCGAGTCGACTAAAGAGCTTTTAAGGTACTACAAATATAAATATCCAATTGTATGTTCAAAATGCTAAATTTTTTTACATAATAAGGCAAACCTGTCAAAATAGTAGTTTTTTTAAAATATTTTCGCTAGACTCCGCACTAGTCAGCTTCACCTTATTTAAATTTTGTTTAAAGCACGGTATGTGATTTATCTACCTGATGGTAGAAAAGCATGGCTTTTGTAGGCCTGCTTGGAATGAATCGATCAATCCATTATTGTTTAACAACATTAATAGCTCCCACTATTCCGGCTAAATGATGTGGTGGTTACGAAATGGGCGGCGACAAAGACGAATTTGCATTACGAGTCTATTTTAATATCATCGCTGCTTTATCTTTAAACAATTCCGTTGCGTAACCGCACCTTGAAAGGAGACTACCACCTCGACAAGAAATCAATGCAGTATTCTCCTGAAAACACAGGTTACAACTGAAACATGACTATTGACTAGGTCATTTGATTTGGTTTAAATGTCAACTAATTAATAAATTATTTTATCTAATTTTGCAAGTTTAACATTTGAGCTACCTCGCATTAGTTTTGTTCACAGATAATTCAAAATATACCTTTTCATTTCACATGTTTTATATTTATTATTAAGCATACATTTTAATATAACACCAAAGTTACATTAGGGGTAACCACCGGCTGCGATACCGTATGTTCTCGTTCGAGTTGATATAAAAAAATACTTTATTTCATACAAATTATATTTCCAAAATTCATGTAATTTATTAAGTTCTCGAAGAGTTATGAAGTGATCTATTCAAACAACGATGTTTCACTTTTCGTAGTCCAAAAACATAGTTCTCGATCTCAACTCGAACGAGATCTCACGGTATCATCTATGGTTACCCTGCTGAACAGTACTTTTCGTCCCTAGGCAAGGAAAATCGTTTTCCTTGCTGTTAAATTATTACAAATTCTACTTTGACATTTCCATTAAGTCATGTCATGAGCTCCAGCTATATTTGACATTTATATTTAAATAAGCAATGCTGTAAAAAACACAGCCACTCTGTTAAATCGTAACGTAAAATTTTAATTGATTAACAAATCAAGCTTTTATTATTTAATAAATGACTGATTATTATTAATATAAGTATATATTCGAAATAAAAAGCAGAGTGTTTACTTCGGACGAAAGATAAATTATATTTTAAATATGTTATATTTTACTTATGAACCTTATGTCACAATCTACTATTCATACAACGCAAAGTGCTGCGAGTCCTTGTTATTTTTTTAACACATCTTAATTTTTTATATGGGTGACTACGTATTTAAAAAACTAAAACAAGAGTTGTCTTTTGGATTTCTACTTATAAAAATCTAAAATTAAACTTACACAGACAGATATATAAAATAGCCTGTCAATAAATAGCATACGCTATCTTCCAGGAGTTAGGGTAGGTTCTATGCAAATTTTAAGTCCCGGAAGAGGTGCCACTGAGGTTCATACTTTCAGCGACTGTCGTAAAAAGTGACAAACTACTCAAACTACTGGGAGCACAAGACTAAGTCCCTGTCGGTAGTTCCCTTTTTCTTGCAAAGTGCGGTCGAAGTCTGTTTATTTAATTTTTAGAAACATAACTAACTAAATATAGAATACCTACGTTTTGTTTTCGGCCTACACAAGTATCAACATGTTACTGAATACCGCAAACAGTTAAGGTGGCTCAATATCCGGTCTCGTAGGTCCCTTTTTATACAATATACTCTATAATCTTTATACTCACTCTTACTTTAAGATCGTTTTATTTTGACGAAGACGGTCCCCTTGGTTCTTCTGTGAACAACCTTCTAAAGATCCCGTCACATGTCTCCACCAGATTGTTCAGATTCGTTTATGGTGTCTGCTTGTCGCCAGTGGAATTTGCTTCCTCTGGCTATCAGATCAGCCCCCTCCATCGGAGTGTCACAACTCATTATTTTAATACTTAACTGGATCCTCGTGTATCGCATATATTATACTAGCTGTGCTCGCGACTTTGTCCGCGTGGAATAGTTATTTTTTATCGTACAAACTTTCATCCCCTATTTTATCCCCTTGGGGGTAGAATTTATCAAAATCCTTTCTTGGAGGATGCCTACGTCATAACATCTACCTGTATGCCAAATTTCAGCTCGATGAGTCCAGTGGTTTGGGCTGTGCGTTGGTAGATCACTATGTCAGTCAGTCACCTTTGAGTTATATATATAATAGATTATATCGATTTCTATTTTCAAAGCATATAAGCACCCTAAGCATATTTCACTCCCTCAGTCGTAAGCTGGAAGAAACTGACTAGGACCATTTTGTGCAATAAATATTTTTTAATTGAATATAATTAGCATGTATAGAAATAGTTATATAAAAAAATCTTCTATAATCTTTAGTTTATTTAAAAAATAAACATGCTATTTTATTAAAAAAATAATTGTTTATTAGCAAACAATTATTTTAGCAAAATGTAAATTAATGTGAATCATGTTTTACTTTATAGTAAAATAGGGTGGACTTCTAAAAATAAACATAATCCCGGATAACGAATGTTTCGTCGAGTGAGCATTAAAAGTGCTCAAAATAGAGAAATTAAATTTCCTGAAAATTGAGGCGGAGAGTTAAGCTGAGTTTAAGTATTTAAGGGTAAATTTTATCAGAAATATTATTTTTTTATTTGTGTATTACACTCTAAATAATAAACAGTCATAATATTATCTAGAATTCTAGTGATTCAGAAACATTTATAAAATACCATGAAGGAAGAATTACGTACTTACATAAGTATTATGGTAAAAAAAATATTAGAAGGTTATTTTGTACAGTTTGTCATAGGCTGGGTGTTTATAAAATATAATGTGTTATATCGTTGTTTCTGGTACACATAGTGCCAGCCTAGAGCTTAGTTTGTGAAAAGAAAAATATAGTAAATTGAGAAAAAAATGTACCTAAGTAAAATTTGTAATTGCAAAGTATTATTAAATATTCATTAAAAAACATACTTTACGTAGGTACGCTTATATATTATAGATATATATGCAAGATACTTATATTTTTTTGTTTTTGATCAAGCCGTTAGATAGTAGTCAAGTACATAGTATAAATATTTAATTTGTTGTATAATGTGTACGCTTTCCAGGCCAAATGCCTTCGTACCAAGGAAGATAGTTCATGTAAATGACATTCAAGGTCGTCCGGTCTGCAAATACCCTTAAATACTTATCTTTAATTAATCTCAAGTTTGTGGTGACGTTTTAATTAAATGGTATTTAAATTAGTATTATGAGTTTTTTTAAATGCATTTTGTATAGAAAAACTTTAATGGAAGATTTTTGTGAGGACCTAATTATATTGTATTTCGGGTTTTGTTTCATTACCTGGCATTTTTTTAAATAATATTAGGGTAGGTATATAGATATAGGTATAATCAGTTACAGTTATGATGGATATATATACAGGGTGACTTTGAAAGGTTGTACATTGGGCTAATATGAGGCTCTGCTGATCAAATCGAACAACGTTTCCCATGGAACCATGTGAAAAAAAAAATGCCTTCTCCATACAAACTAGTAATATTTAAATGACCGATTTGTATAGAGAAGGCATTTTTTTTCATTTGCGACACATGGTTCCATGGGAAAAGTTGTTCGATTTGATCCGCATCGTAACCGCATCAATTAGCAGACATAGTGGGAGCGATCAATCCTATTAAAAACAATATATTGCACGGCCCTATTTATGAACTTTGTAGTTCTGCTTACTAACAGGTAGATACAAAGTAACATGCCGTGCTCTTATATAAAAATTGAACATAAAAAGGTGACTGCACCTCGACTAGAAATCGATTCAGTAAGCTTTTGTAAAGCCTTTCTTATATATTGTTTCTGATTGATGAAACCACAGAAATTTAAATATGTCCGAGGTCACTTGAGGGTTTTTGCATCTATATACGAAACCAGTCGGTCGGCCTAGCGAAGTTATAGAAATTACCTTTTTAAACAGGTTTTACCTTTTTTTTTATTTTATTTTTATTGGAGCACGACATGTGACTTTGTATCTACCTGGTGGTGAGTAGACCTACAAAATCCATGAATAGGGTCAATCAATAATTGTTCTTAAATAATATTAATCGCTCCCACTATTCCGACTAAATGTTGCGATTACGAAATGGGGGGCGACAATGACGAATTGCATTACGAGTATAAATTATATATATTCTATTTATACAGAATTACCTTCATAAACAAAATGTTGTATTTTAATAAACTTACAAAGAAGCTACAAAGTTGTAACCACACATCTCCAATAAAAATTTGCTTGAAAAAACTTTGGAAACGCAGTTAAAAACTATGTTTCGCTTTAAAGTTTGCCAAGCGTCGGTGAGTGTAAGACGCGGAGTGCACCAGACTAACTTTGAAATCCTTGGAGATCACTGTGTTAACCCAAATTGAGGTCTTCTTGCGGTTAAGTATATAGGTGAAGTTTTTCTTAGCTTTGACGTCGTTAGTCGTCATAAACTCTATTTATTTAGGGCTGAATTAAATCTAAAAGTTCAATAAACTCTTTTTTTTATTGGAACACGGCATGTGAATTTGTATCTACCTGCTTTTTTTTTTACTTTTATTGGAGCACGTTATGTGGCTTTGTATCTACCTGGTGGTGAGCAGACCTACAAAGTCCATGAATAATTGTTCATAAACAACAATGATTGCTCACATTATGCCGGCTAAATGATGCGATTACGAAATGGGCGTCGACAAAGACGAATTGCATTACGTATATTGTAATTATACTCGCCGCCTTATCGTTAATTAAACCATCCATTTTGTAACCGCACCCTGCAAGGAGACTACCAACTCGACAAGAAATCGATGCAGTATTCTCCTGAAAACCGGTGAACCCAAAGTCTCAAAACCGAAACATGACTAGGTCACTTGACGGTTTTTGCATCTGTATGGGCGATCGGCCTAACGAAGTTATTGAGACCTTCCACCCACCTAAAAAACCACCACCTAATGGTAAGCAGATCAACAAAGTCCATGGCTAAGGTCAATTCTTACCAACCCAGATTCAAGTCCAATCAGTTTGATGAACGTTTTCAATTGGCATGCAGCAGGCACTGCGTAAATTAAGGGTCTATTTTTCATTACAAGTTACACAATACAATTCAGACAACCCCTTAAAAGCGAGTATAAAGACAAATAACAGAGAAATAAAAGATGCCTATTACAATGCGTACGAGTAAGAATTTAAAAAAAAATCGTCCAGATTTAAAAAAAAAACGGTTTACTTACACTTTACTTTCAAAAATTAAAGCCATTAATCATCTGTTACTAAAAATATATTTTATTTTAATGGATCCAAATATTTCATAAAATCAAAATAATAGTAAAATATTGAGCTGCAGCGGCCTCCATGATTTACGGTTTATAATAATAATAATAATGTGTAGGACAATTTACACATATTGCTCTGGTCACTAACTAAGCTTTAGGCTTGTACCAAAAACAACGATATAATACATATTATATTTTATAAACACCCAGACCCTGTACGGAAAAACGTACTAATATTTTTTTGCCGTGGGTGGGAATCGAACCCACGACCTCCGGATACAACGCCAAAGGCGCAAACATCTTAGCACTTCCATAATCGCAGAACTAAGAGTAGCTCTCTGCTTTGCTTTATGCCCCCGGCTGTAGTCGCTAAAAAATAATATTAAATATATATATATCTTCACGGGTGCCTTACGGCGCCCGAGACCGCCTAGACGGCCCCAGGGTACCCAGCGGAGGGGTTTTAATCCCACCTCGTCGTAGCCGATGGTATGAGTCTACACTGAACAAGTGGCTAGCTCGTCGCAATGTTTTGAATAGACTCAATAACCCATCTATAAACAGTTTCACAAGTTGGTATAGTGAAACCGGGACCGACAGCTTAACGTGCTCTCCGAGGCACTATAGTGGTGTTGTCAAACAAATGTACATTTTTTTTTTAATTAAAAACTCATTGGTACACACCGGAATTCGAACCAGGGACCTTAGTATTTTTAAGTCCAAGGTCTAACCAACTCGGCCACCACGTATATATATAATAATAATATTAAAGGACGTTAAAAATAATCAAAAATATTATAAGTAGCTTTCTAATGCCGTAATATAAGATCCGTCAGCGCCACTCAAAGTTCAGGTGAATGAATGAACGAGAAAGTGAGCGAATGACGAACAACTGAGTGAATGAGCCGTTCAATAACGACCTGTTAATAAATCATCATGACAGGTATTACGTGGTTTAGCCGAGGTTCCTAATTATACCAAGTTTGTGTTTATTTTGTTGGTACCAACGCGCCCTTTCGAAGTGTTGGAAAGTTGTTGTGATGTTGTACTTTGGTATTTTATATATTATAAGTAGATATATCTAACTTTTTTGGGGGCAGTAAATTAAATAATACAAAGATAACTAATAAATAGCAAGTGCCTAATTTAATATATACGTGGTGGCCGAGTTGGTTAGACCTTAGAATTAAAAATTAGGTTCCTGGTTCAAACCCCAGTGTGTACCAATGAGTTTTTAATCTAAAAATATATGTACATTTGTTTAACAACACTACTATAGTGCCTCGGAGAGCACGTTAAGCTGTCGGTCCCAGTTTCACTATACCACCTTGTGAAACTGTATGTAAATAGATTATTGAATCTATCCAAACATCGCGACGAGCTAGCCACTTCTTCGGTGTAGATTCATACCATCGGCTGCGACGAGATGGGATTAAAAACCCCTCCGCTGGGTACCGTCTAGGCGGTCTCGGGCGCCGTAGAGCACCCATGATAATATGTACATAATATGTAGTGCCTAATTTAAGGATTCTAAAGAAAAACAATTATTAGAAATTAAAAAAGCCTTGTGGCATATTATACAATATGTGTCTGTCTCTATTATGTGATTAATCGAAAGCATATTGCCTGAATTTTAAATAAGACTAACGCGAAAGTGGAGTGGAAATCACGACTTAGAATACCGGGGGTTAGATAATTGTCATTCATATGCATAGAATAAATATAGAATTATAAAATAACTAATGCTAGATTCCTATAATCTACCGTTAAAGCAACTGTTCATTCAGCATCTTGCCGTTATGTCTAACAAGTGAAAAACCAGTATATACCTATACATATTAAATATATTTAGTAAGTACATATACGTGTTAGCCGAGTTGGACCTTAGACTTTAAACCACTAGAGGTTTTAGATCACAGGTTAAAAACCCTGAATACCTGTGACTTTTTAATAAAAAGAATATATACAATTGTTTAAGAACACCACTATAACGCACTAGGTATATATATAAATAATACAATACGAGTACTGAAGTTCGTCCTAGTTTCATTATACCAACTTTGAATCTGTTTAATATATGGGTTATTTAGTCTATCCAAAACATCGAGCTGACTACTTTAATTCATATATCCTTAATTTTATTCTAGCCAGAGTCTAGACCGATATAGAATTAATTATCTATTGTTAGTCTATCTAGCTAGACTATATTATAATAGTTTTGTTTTTATTTAAGGTAAAACTGCGCAACTGATAACAAGGTTAAGCAGATGACAATACGGCCGGCCTGTGATGGGTGACCGCTTTATACAACGAGGCTATTTCATCATAAACACCGCAACAAGCTCGCCACTTGTTAGGTGTTGTCCCCGAATACCATCGGCGAAATAAGGACGGGTTAATCCCTCCGCTGGGTATCCTGAGGCCGTTTAAATGGTTCTCGGGAGCCAAATAGGCACCCGTGATAGTATTTATTTATTATTATTATTATTTAAGGTACAAAATCCTGAAATAAAAACAAAACTGTTAAAACTGCAATAACAACTGTTTTTCCAAGAATAAATTCAAGCCATTTTGATTTAAACGTCCACAAACGTCTATTTTGGGACAGTTTATTCTTATCCAAATATTGTATGAGGAATTAAGTCCTCAATATCTGAAGATCTCAGAGTAGGAGATACTTCAACTGATAGGCACTTATGATTTCTCCCAAAATAGTTATCACACCACATAAGCACTGAACTTAAAACTATTTCACATGCAAAAACTACTTTATAACTACCATTTAAGGTTGTGATTTAAACTGCATTTGATAGTAGTGTATATCGATATTTAAGCAATATAACTTCTCAATGCACACATTCCCGTCCGCTATTCAACCGAACTCTGAAATTAGTTTTGCTTTCTGCCAATATGGGAAACGAGTTGAGTCAGCACGAAAAATAATTTAGATGAAACTTTGTCTTTGGTCATTTGGGGTTTACAGTGAGAATCACAGACAATGAGAAGGGTAGAAGGACGGAATGGACACGAGCATGATTGCATGACAGATAATAAACTTATAAAAATCAGATAATAAACTGAAATTTAATTAATACATTTATTTAAAAGTATTAGTACATTTTTTCTGTATAGTTTATCATGGTCTGGGTATTTATAAAATATAATATGTATTATCGTTGTTTCTGGTACACATAGCACAAGCCTAGAGCTTAGTTTGTGACCAGAGGGTCTACCATGGGTTTGCGCATTGTAGAAAAGTAACGTATTCATTTAAGTATACGTGAGCAACAACCAATAGGATCGCTTTATTCAATCCTGTTACCAAAAATAAAGCGATCCTATTGGTTGTTACTCACCTATACGTAAATGAATACGTTACGTTTCTACAATGCGCAAACCCATGGTAGAGCCTCAGAGCAATATGTGTAAATTGTCTTACATGTTATTATTATTATTTTACTATCGCCTACTTAAAACCTGATAGGTTTAGTAGTCTGGTAGGCTAGAGAAGGCTAATTAAGGGTTTAATCCCGATGTTTACCACTATTAATATATAATAAATTTCATCACGGGCGCTTTACGGCGCCCGAGACCGCCTAGACAGCCTCTGGGTTCACAGCGGAGGGGTTTTTAATACCACCTCGTCGTAGCCGATGGAATGAGTCTGCACAGAACAAGTGGCTAGCTCGTCGCGATGTTTGGATAGACTAAATAACCCATCTATAAACAATTTCACAAGTTGGTATAGTGAAACTGGGACCGACAGATACGTGCTCTCCGTGGCACTATAGTGATGTTAAACAAATATTTATAAATGTTTAACCAGGAACCAAAGTATTTTTAAGTGTAAAGTTTAATCAACTCCGCCACTACGTATATTTTACCACTAAGTATTACAGTAAAGTAAGAAGGTACATTTATTTTAAAAGATCACTATTCCTTTGTACCTTGAACAAAGTGCAGACGCGAAAATGAAATAACAATGACGGCTTATTTCTTACATTTGTCACTCATGTAGGTACAATTAAACTTGAGAACAACCTATATAATACAATATATTCAAAGAAACAAAAAATATATAGATACATATTAAAAATTATAAATAAATAAAGAAATGAAATGAAATAATTTATTTGCTAGAATACCCACAATTACAAGATGTTATAGAAAAATATATATAGTTTTGTATTCAGCCTTGTCAGGCGTGCAAATATTAATTAAAATAAGTTAACCTACATTAAAAATAAACTTATTTTTAAACGTACTTTATTATTACCTAAACAATTGATTCGGTTGCAAGGAATTGGCTGGCAGTAAATTTGTGCACGGTGCAAAAACCTTTAAATGTTACAGTTTTAATCTGTGCCGGTTCCCTGGGTTACTGGATCAATTTCTTGTCGAGGTGGTAGTCTCATTTCAGTGCGGTTACGAAAATGCCGTTAATTTAACGATAAAGCAAACAAAAATATTAATATACCCTCGTAATGCAAATAGCAACCAGTATTTTCTGTCTGCTTATCATCAGGTAGATACAAACACATTCACATTCGTGCTCCAAATAAAAGTATAGGAAAGGATGGTGAATTAAAGTATGAAATAGAAATTAATAAAAGGTTTAATATTTACACTACTATCACTTCCTACATTTTATTTACATTATTAATAAGGAGGAATAGAGGAACTTAAAATATATTTTAGTTGTAAGAAATCGGGTTGTTTTGGTTCAGGACGATTCTCAAGGGTTGTTCCCATTGAGGTGGATTTCCCCACAAAAGTTTAAAAGTAACAGAGGTATGAAATGTGTACGTCTGTTTACGAAATTCTTTCTGATCAGATCAACCGTACTTTATCTAAAAATGCAATATTTCTACTTGGCGGTACACCTTCTCTATCTATTGATTTAGGTCTGTGATGTGAACTCTCATGTTATGAAGGTAATTTCAACTTTGTTACGTGATTGTGCCTTTTAGATGTGCCTAATTGAGACTTCCACACTCTCGTCGTAACTTCATTTCACGTAGCGCCATCTGTTTTAATTATATTAAAATTTAAATTTCATTTTGGTTTAATGAAACAGTGTCCGTTGTATTTAATTTCGGTATTTTTGCAGTTTGATATACTTTTTATTATTATCTACTTACTATACAAATATTTTAGCGGGTGACATCTATATTATTCCTCTTCCTATATTAAATCTATTTTTGAAAAAAATCTATCAGCCATTTTTTTTTGTTGTGTAGGTAATTACTAACAATTACCTACACAACAAAAAAAAAATGGCACAAGGTACTTTTTCCAGAATTTGGAAGGTAAAAAGAAGCCGAGTCAACAAAATCTTATTACGTATATTTCATTTTACAGTAACACGGCTTGTAATGCTTTGTGTATCGACCTGATGTGTCATGTTTTAATGACTGTATCATGCCCCGAGGACCACTTTGAGCGTTAAATCCGTTTCCACTAACGTTGTGTAGTTGTTAAAAAAAAATAGGGAATGTGAAAATCTTAAATTAAACTTCGACTATTTACTTTTAATATTACTTGTCGAACAACTGGGACATAGACTATGAACACGTTAAGTTTATGTGTGCGGTAAGTGAAGAGTAAAGTAATAAGGAGGCTAACTTATTTCTGCCGCTATTCCCAAAGTTTGACGTAGAGGAACTAAGAGTTAGGGCTGTCACCCTCCCGGTAGTGCCAACCGGCAAACTTCCAAAAATGTTATTTGTTTAAAAACAAAGAACATTTTAACATATTGCCCTGGTCACAAACTAGCTCAAGGCTTGTACTATGTGTGCCAGAAACAACGATACATACATATTACAACACATCCTATTTTATAAACACCTGCACCTTGTCAAACTGTATAGAAAAACGCACTTGTTTTTCCTTGAGTTGGAACCGAATTCAGATACAATGCCGAGTAGTCACCACGGCCCTTGTTGTGCTCAAGTATGTGCTAAAAAAAACATTAACGTGTTAGGCTGAGTTGCACCAAAGTTTTCGTTAAAATAATTTTTAACTTTAACCGTTACATGGTTAAAGTTAAAAATGGCGTCGGTTGTACCAGTTTTATCCTTAAAGTCGATTGACAGCTGGTAAATTCTATGCCTTTTTAACTTTAATCGTTACAATTATTTAACGAACAATTTGCAACTCAGCCTTAGCATTTATTTCGTTCAAAAATAGCGTAAATTGATAATTTAAGCTGTCAATGTGGCATGCGTGGACACAGCTAACAGTTCATATTCCACATTATATATTGAATATTAGTTTAATTTTGGACTCCTACAATTCTTATCATCGGTGATTAAAGAATTACCTATCGAGCTCTAATAAAAAAATACTTCCGGTTTTAAGTTCCACTGAGTGAGACAACCCTACTAAAAGTCCTCCAGTAGTTAAGTTGCTAATGGAGACTATAACTACTACACCTAACTATAACTTGTGTATGGGTATTTAAAAGTAAAGTTTAGTTGACAAACTATAACTACAAGTCGCTGGGTCATTTGGACGTAGTTACACGAAAATGTTCCAATCCACAATGACTTTAATTTGAGAAAAATGCAATTTTGTGTTTTGTTGGTACATTTTTTTGCTTTAACCAGTATAATCGAAAATTACCGATTTTATTGTAGAAATATGTTAATATTATATAATTAGGTATTTTGTTTTCGAATATATTCGTTACAACGTAGGTAATTGGAATAATAGGTATTGAAACATTTTTGCAAAAGTATTATATTGTATGCAAATAATTTTGCAAAAACATTCCACACCATATATAACATTGTTAACATCAAGTAAAAAAATCAATGGATAAGAAATAAAGGCATTATATTTATTTAAACACACTAAAATATTTTTTAATTAAAAAAATATACAAATTTTTACTAATAAAAAGGAAAATATACATTATAAAAAATACGCAGCAATTATGTGGCAGGATCTAATTGATATTGTCAACATCTTGCACGTCGAAGTCTGGTTCTCCTCCAAACCCATCGAAATCATCAATGATGTCGTCCGAACTTTTTAAATTTTGATAAAATTGGAGACAGTTTTGGGGTATGTAATTATACATTGATTGTAAATCAGTTAATTTTGCTGGTGCAATTGGTTTGCCATTAGGCCACAATAAATTTAAATCTGATTTTTTTATTTGTCGAACTTCACCTTTTTTTTTTTTTTCAATGAGCAACTCCTTAAAATCTTCTTCGAAATTAGATCTCATAAAAATATAAAACAATTTGTTCTTCTCGATCTTAATTTCTTTAGTATTTAACCAATTGACTTTACTTTTATCTGTAAATTTCTTTCTATTAATTATATTCTTTTCTATCTTTTCTGTGCTAAGAAAATCAGTCTTTTGCATTCTATAGACTTGCAAGGGTTTCTTTTTTTTACAATTTTTAAAAATATCTATATACTCTTCAGGTATATAGAGACTTTGATGATGTTTTAGAGCAGTTTCTATTTTTGAGAAGTCAGTATCGTTGGGTAAAAACGTATGCCCAGATTCAAGAAATCGAAATGATATAGTTTTTAAAGTTTGATGGGAGCTTAATAATGCTTTCAACATTAGCACAATTTTAATATTACGATTCTGCCCACCGCAGCAATCACTCCATAAAATAAGATGTTCAACTGAGGGACTAAGTTTCAGTTCTATGTATTTTAAAAGGCACGAACCAACTTCTTGCGCACCTCTACCTGCATCACCTTCCACCCATACGTAACAGTGTCCGATGTCATTGGATGCTGAGTGCACACCACTATTATAAAGCCACAGTTGCCTTTTGTAAAATGCTAAATTTGTAGGTATACGGGGCAATGGCAATGTTTTTTCCAAATCAAATGTTAAGCACTCTACAGTAGGTGAGATTTGTGCTTCTCTAAAATCGTGATTCATTTGAGATCTTAATTTTTCGGCCGTTTCTAAATGATGACCCTTCTCAGCTTTAAATTTATCTTTTTCTTCTTGGGTTTTCGCACACTGAATTTTCATAGATAACAAGTCACACTTGTTGCAAGTATCTTTCTTTAGTTTTTTACACTTTAGGTTAAAATGAGAGTAGAAGATCTTTTTAATAGCTCCGAAGGAGGCGCACTTGCGCTCTTCACCATACTCTTGCGCGTACTCGTGCCGATATATATTATAAATTTTATTTAATGTCATCCCTGGTTGCAGATATAATGTATTGTTGTTATTTTCCCTTCTGTAATGGGATTCATATTTTGGAAGTTTGTTAATAGTGTCAATAATGAACTTATGATCCTCATCAGATAATTTATTCTGGCCTCCTCTGTTAATTCCTCTACCATCTATTATTGGCTCACCAGTTCTATGTTTTCTTAGTGATGTTGTAACTCTTTGAGTTGTTACTTGAAAAGTTTTTAAAAACATATCACGACAGACCTGTACGCCATTTATTGAATAGACACGAGAGAACTGTTTCGGCTTTTTTTTTACAACAGGTACATTAGTCATAGTATAACTTCGTTTTTTATTGTATTCCTTTACGCAGGATATTATGTATAATAATTGAGAGTTGTGGGAACCTAACTTAACAAATTTGTCAAATTCTTCTTTTCTTTTGTCTACAGAAATCAAACTGGCGCAATTTTTTAAACATGTACATCGATAGTCAACAAATTCTTTGGGTTTTACTATTTTATTTTTAGTTGTTGTATATTCTAAATTATTATATTTATTATGTTTTCTCTCAGATCTGAGCTGAGGATTTATTCGCTTACGTCCCCTTTTTAGTCTGCTGGTTCCTACATCACATCCTATAATATTTATGTTTGTCTCTTCGTTTTCGGTTGTTAGCGGTACCACTTCTTTTAATGCTGCATTAGTCGATGTTACTCCGATATTATTATGTTGTCCCTCAGTAGTTGTAAAATTATTTTTACTCGCCTCATTACGTTCATTAATGTCCAAAGTTGAACAAGATGTTGACGACTCGTCTATGACGACTTTGTCATGTATGACATAATTCGGATCCCTAATACTATCGTCGCTATCGTAATTATTCACAATATCTTCATGATTCAAATTTGATATATCACTATTTTCAATAATTGTCTCCTGTTCACTCACTAATATATTAAAGAGCTGTTGAGTTTCTGGTGTCATTGATCGAAGAGGTGATGAAGAAGATGGCGTTTTGTTGTCTATCGGAGTTAAAGATCGTGGACGAGTAATAAAGTTATGTTGTATTTCTGATAGTACAGTTCCAGGATCAGTTTGACCTAAAACAACAGTTTAATTATTCGTTTATTTAGGTAACTTTCTCATACCTTACTTTTCTGGCCACATAGTAAACTAATTTTACCTAATCACTCAGATGTTTAAATCTACAAATGGAATTTATTACAAACAAAAAAAAACATATCCGCAAAATAAAGCTTACTCTCAATGTTACTATGTGTGATTGGCAAAATGCAGCCTAGGACATTTAAAACTCGCCCACAAAAAAAACCCATCAGTATTTTGGGCGTCCATTATCTGATATGCATTGCCGTTAGTATCACCACAGTAAAGGCTGTCCATCAAACACTGCATTACAGTTATCTGTCAGCCACAGTTTTGAATGTAGTAAAAGTAACAGTAATAAAACCCTATAGGTAATCCGTCAATCACAGCTTTGACTGTGGCGAAATTGACAGCAAATCTACCGTATAATGGACGCCTTAGTCTACAGTAACATAGAAGCATATACACGTGGTACTCTTTTTTTATATGAATATGTACCTACCTACATTTAAAAAAAAAATACTACTAGTAGGCAGGTGGATTAAAATTTAATAATAACTATGTAATTATACCGAAGTAGTTTACCTTGTGGTTTGTTATCGTTGCTTGTTGTCATAGGAATAAGTGGAGTAAGTGGGGAAAATGGTGGTGGAGAAATGGAAGGCTGCTCGTTTAAGTATGAAGTATCAGAATAAGAATCACCTGCAATCAGAAAAGAATACTTATTAATTACCTTTACTCAAAAATGCATGTAATGTGGTCATTATTTTGTTTAAGCAAAGTCGACCTTGCCGTTCTGTTTCAAGGAGCGGCCGGCAAAGTTTTGCAGTTCGCTCTAACAGGCCGGCAAAACATTGCCGGCCGCTATTTTGACGTTTCAACGTTTTAATATATATTTTATTTAAATTAATTGCTGGTTTTATTTAGATTAGGTACTTGCATTTTTGAGTAAAGCACTATACAAGCCTTGGCCCACTTTGACTGCTTCGCTGGTCACGCTATGATTGCCTCAAGCTAGCCTAGCTACGCTCTAGGCCTTCCAGCTTGGCCATCATTGCAGCCCTTGCTGTCCTCGCTGTAAAACGCTTTATCTCCGCTTGTCCATCAAGTGCTGCACGCTGACCGCGCTGTGTCGGCCTGGAGCTGCGCTACGCTGCGCTGTCGGCCATCATCAGCGCGACCAGCAAAGTAGTCATTATAGACCGCGGCAGTAATGTACTATTATTCATTCATTATGTAGAATGCTATTAAAAAAAAAAATCCTGTTCCATTCATTTGTTTAGTATCTACTAGATTAAAACAATTGGTAAATTAGTACAAACTGTTTGAGATGATGACTGTAAAACCCCGTTTTCCGCCTTCTATTTGAGTTATACCCTAGATTTAATAATTTTGTTTTGGGTAGACAATAACGCCTATCATAACAAATACGGGCAATAGAATGACCATCAATGACTCTTACCAAAGAGCCCAAATGAAAATCGAATCGACTCGTCGATTGATAAAAATGTATAGGAATGTTATTCTATGGGTAGAGCCTGATCGACGAGAAACGTAAAATCCTAAATATTTGGCCTTTGATTAGTATTTCGATTCTATTTATCGATTGGCTCTTTGTTAACCCCTCTGCTCACTGATGTGACCGATGATCGCTACAATACATAATACTAATATAATACTACCTGATTTTGGTTAAATTAATAATTCGTCACAATAAAACAAATGAGTACTTAACACTATATGTAAAATGATATAGATACTTACTACGATTAGTTTCTACTGGACCTGTAGTATTTATATTATATTTTTTCTCTAAAATATTTTTTCGGAGATTTATCAATTTTTGCTTTTTATCCAATAACTGATCTAAAGACCGAATCTGCAACAATAGTCAAAACAATTATCTACATACAAACCTGTATTTTCTTACCATTAAAAAAAATCTAAGCAACATAACCTATTGCAATAATTCAGAATAAAACTTACTTCGTTCTCGTTGTCTTGCATTGTATATGTAATAAAATATCGAATTTACAAATTATTCACATATAACTTTATAAGTAGTTAAGTATATAAACTGAGGTGAAGTTATACATAAGTTTTAAACAAAACACTCGTCAACACAACATATTTTGATGATGACTGCTGACACACTGACATCAAGGAATATAATACTCTTGCGCTGACACACCAGTGTTGCCAACATTTTTTTTTAGGGGATCGTACCATAGAATACAAAAAATCGTATATTCCAAAGAATTCAGGAAAAAAAATAGCACACCATAAAATCGATAACCAAACAATAATAAAAAAAAACAGAATCCACGTTAAAATTAAATTTCATGAGCAAAAAAAAAACGTAGGTACGAAGAAAAGTTCTTTGCAATCTCTAAAACTATGTTCGTAATTAACATGCTGTATTAATTAACATCTTCATTGAGATTATAAACCTTATAAACCTTATTTGTGTTTAAAAAGAAGAAGATTATTTATCAATATAAATATAATATTAAATTAGCTTTTAATGTGTTTTTCAACCATATTGGAATATTCTCTCCAAGGAAAGAGAAATTTCATTAGTTTTCTAAAACGTTCCAAAAACATTAGAATATTATTTTCAAGAAAAAAGAGCACTATAATTATTTTGCTTAAACGTTTCAACATCATTAAAATCATCTTTGTAAGGAAAAAGAGCATTGTATTACTTTGATAAAAGGTTCCAAAATGATTGGAACCTTCTCTTTGTAAATAAAATGACCATTATATTACTTTGATAAAACGTTCCAAAACCATTGGAACCTTCTTTTTAAGGTAAAAGAGCATATTTTATTTTGATAAAATGTTTCAAAAACATTGGAACATTATTTGCAAGGAAAACTGCTATTATATAATTTTGCTAAAACGTTTCAAGAGGATAAATACTTTTTATTTTTTAAATGATGTTCTTGATCGGACAAAGTGTGGATTGGAACAAATCGTAAATAAAAAAACAACGATAATATTGCTTGTGGACTGAAACAGTTTTGTTAAAATGAAAGAATATGTTAAAATAAGTAGTGTAGTCATTTTAACTCAATTTTGTATAACTTGTGGGTTGGAACATTTTCGCGTAACTACGTCCATTTTGTCTGGACCTGACACAGTATTATGCTACTTGCATGAAACTTCCATTATGCCAGTATCACTGTTAAGGCGCTATACGAAATAATGACATATCGTAAAAGGGAGTGGCTTAGTTTAAGGACACTGCATTCGTAATCGCGAAGTCTTTGTTCTCCATACAAAATGGGCTTTTGCACCTCCAGTTACTCGATTACTGCTTGTCTCAGAATTAAAATAATATTTTTGTCGTTCAATGTATTTATTAATCTTTCTGTGTTGTGTTTTTATAAATATTTTTTCGGTATCAGAAAAAAAAACTTTTTTTATATTATAATACAAAATATTTATTACCCATAACATACATTTTTACGCATAATTATCAATATAATAATAAAAATAATAATATGTAGGACAAATTACACAAATTGCTCTGGTCACAAACTAACCTCTAGGCTTATGTGTACCAGAAACAATGATATAATACATATCATATTTTATAAACACCCAGACCATGACAAACTGTACAGAAAAACGTACTAATATTTATTTGCCATAGGTGGGAATCAAACCCACGACCTCCGGATTTAACGCCACAGGCGCAACCACTAGTCTACGGAGACTGTCAATATAAAAATAATAATTGAACTTCGACTAACAGCTAAGTTGTAACTAATATTAGAATTACGTTTGTATGGGCGTCAAGTCGACTAGAGAGCCCTCAGTTTATTCTGTTAACTAACAGATAGAGCAGACCATAATAATAAGCTATTTGACTACATTAAAAATATACTATAAATTGTGGTCATCCTATCAGACCATGACGTAAAAAAACATATTTCACTTTATTTTAAACTAAATTATGTATATCTTTTGTTGATTAGACGTAATAAAATTTAATATATTTTACAATTTTGTTTATAACAAAAACATCTTTGATTAATTGATGACTGGTGACGTCACACGCAAGTAAACAAAACAATACACAGATTATAAATCAAGTGGATGCAATAGAATAGAGTATAATATATAGGAGATTATTTAATATGTGCTTGCAAGTAGCGTGTCACACTTGACATAGACTGCGTAACAGCGTTTTTAGCGCCATTGTGGAAATTCAAACTTTAACATTGATTTTTATTAATAATAGAGTAGACATCCCGGAAATATCAATGTAGTGTGCTTATTATGTAATAAAGAATCATATAAAACGAGTTTCAAAAAGGAGTCAAATACCCTATTAGTCACTAGTGTTGTCTATGTAGTCGTTTTGCCCACATGCCTCTGTCTGCGCAGGCCTATTATATACATAACGTGAAGCATTCGTAGTCTAGTGGTTATATCGCGAAAATACCTTCCTTATAAATGCTGAAGAGTTATTTTTGTATGTACCATCACGGGTGCCTTACGGTCCTTGAGAATGTTTAGACGGCTTTAAGCGATTCCATATCGTTATAGCTATCATTTCTAAACTTTAATGTTTTATGAAATCGTAAAAAAAAAACGATAAGTTCTATTTTAAAAAAAAGGTCCAGTGGCTAAATTCGTAGCACCCGTGTAGTAATATAATTCGTAGTAGTTACCATAAACTTTCGTAGTTTGGGTAAAACTGGGTAATGTTTTTTATTGGAGATTAAGGCCTAATTATTATTTGCTTACGTCCATTCCGACATATAATATATCTTATATGACTATTTTAATTTATAGATAAGTTTATTTTTTATTTTGTATTATTTACATACACACATACATATCTTCACGGGTGCCTTACGACGCCCGAGACCGCCTAGACGGCCCCAGGGTACCCAGCGGAGGGGTTTTAATCCCACCTCGTCGTAGCCGATGGTATGAGTCTACACCGAAGAGGCTAGCTCGTCGCAATGTTTTGAATAGAAAGTTGTATTTTAGTTAGTTTTTTTTTACAGCTAGTTATAAATAAAACCTGGACCAAATAATGGCCAGCTCCTCACACCATAGATAAGTTGGTATAGTGAAACAGGGATCGATAAATATAGTTCTAATAATACATTTATAACTTTGTATGCGTTCGATTAGGTTAATAAGTTTGCTTCATACATCAATATTGTTTTCCACTTGTTAGTTCATATTAAAATTAAACTCGTAGTCGAACAATTATGTGGGGTAAAATGCTACTGAATTTTTCTTATAATTATTAAAAGTAAGTGCTTGAAATTTTTAATGCATAAATTGGTTATTATTTTTTAACCATTTTTTCGAACGGAAATGCATTGTTGCGTTGCTTTAATTACTACGGACATGACGAATGTAAAATAAAGCCTTGGAAATAGCAGAATTAGACGTACTTTTTTCCAACTCACGCGCGTAGTAATATAATTCGTAGCAGCTTGCGTAAATCACTTCGTTTAAAAGAACGACAAAAAATCAAAACACTTTTCGTTTTTTTTTTCAATTAGTTTTTATTGGAGTATCATTTGATTTTGTATCTAACTATAAGATGGTAAAAAAAAATCATGAATACCTTCGATCAATACTTTATTTTTTAAAAGCATTGATCGCTCCCAACTAAATAATGATGCGGTTACGAAACGGGCAGCGACAAATACTAATTTGCATTACGAGTCTACCCTGCTTTATTGTCGTGAAAGAATACTGTGGTATCCTTTCAAGGAAATAGATGCGGTAGGTTTCTGAGAACCGGTAAACCCACAGACTAAAGTCGAAACATGAATAGGTCACTTAATAATTTTTAAACTATCAGTCTGCCCAGAAGTTATAGAAACCTGGTATAAGCTCGGGCACCAGGATTTTTTTTAAATATATAATAGCTAACATATAGTATTTATTATGATTTCAGGTATAGCAGACGATAGAAAAGAACCTCGTCTGCGCATCTTGATCAAGTCTACCATGTACAATGTTGGGGATAAGAAAGCCATCTACTGCCAAGGAGAAAATTTGGTAGAGGTACGTACGTGTTTATTAACTAAATTATAATTGAACAGTGTAATTTGAAAAATATCTAAACCCCGTAACCTAATAGGCAAGGAGGTTTGGGTAATTTTGATCTAATATTTATTAAATAAAGTATTTATTTCAGCAAAAACAGCCTTAGTTCTTTGGTTTCTCATGTACTTTTATTACAAAGCTGTGTGGGCTACTCTGGCACCTAAATTAGATAAAAATTTGTAATAAAAATTGTATTGATAAGATTTTTTATGACATTATCGATGTTTGGTGTAAATAATAAATACATTTTAGTACAAATAGACGATGTTTAATATTTGAAAAGCCATCCATATTATGTATATAAAAAATATTTTAGATGCAGCTGCGATTATCATAAAAAAAATGATATTCTTTCCTTAAGTTTGTATTATTTTTTAAAAATATAAATATAAATTTTTCAAATGAAAAAAAAAATTGCCT
Source organism: Monopis laevigella (assembly GCA_947458855.1). Classification (NCBI taxonomy): domain Eukaryota; kingdom Metazoa; phylum Arthropoda; class Insecta; order Lepidoptera; family Tineidae; genus Monopis; species Monopis laevigella. Next base: position 7,821,716 of record OX381587.1, on the reverse strand, counting down.
TCTCATCATTCTTCATGGGTAAATTTGTTTGATTTGATCAGCAGAACCTCATATTAGCCCAAAGTACATCCTTTCAAATTCACCCTGTATATATATATATTTCTGGAACAAAAAACAATATATTATTATTTTTTAATATATTTTAGGAGTTTATTATTAGAATTTAACGATAAATAAAAAACATATTTGTAAGGTGTTTTTATTTACTATCTACTGTTACTTGGGGCGAATTCTCGCGCTTTCGACATTCATGTAGGCTCTATAGACCTATTCCAATAGAACTGCTAGTTTTCTATGGAGATCTGACACTATTCTCTCGAATATATCGAACCGAAACGCAAGTCGAACGCTCCAGAATTAGTAACATTTGTCGCTTTTTTTTCAGGAGATTGAATGGCTAAACCAACACGGCGCAGTAATCGAGTCGCGATCTCCGAAAAATACCAGGGTATTTGTTGAAAAGCCTTCAGATTCTAACATGGCCAAGACCCTGGTGCCTGTTATGATTCAGAGTGCCAAGCTTGAGGACAATGGCAACTGGACTTGTAAGTCTGGAAACTTGTCACAAGTCATCGATGTCCAGGTCGGAGGTAAGTTGTCTAGAGTCGACTAGACTTTACAAAATTCAAAAGTTTTATTTTTGTTATATCATCACGGGTGCCTTATGGCGCCCGAGACCGCCTAGACGGCCTCAGGGTCCAGCAGAGAGGCATTTTTTCCCACCTAGTCGTCGCCGATGGTTTTCTGAATATACACTGAACAAATGGCGATTTTATTGCGATGTCTGAAAACAATATAAATAAAAATGAAATATAAATAAAATTATTATTTTATTTTATTATTAAATATTATAATCAGCCATAACCAATAAAATAAATATACTTGAAATAATATAATGCCAAAATAATAAGTATTAAAACAACGTGCTCGTGATTTTTTTTTATTTAAAAAGATCTTTCTAGGAATGTAGGTAGTTGTAGAAGTCGGCATCACTGCACTGGGGTAAATACAAGTATAATGGTAGATATTATTATTATAATCTTAGAACTACTAGCTAAATTTGGAGGCATTAAAAAAATAGTTTATGTAACGCATGAACATTTACTTCTCTTGTTTTTGTGCAAATTAGAAGTAAAATACAAATTATTTCAATAATTTTAATGGTTGATTTTAATGTGAGCGTTAACACATTATTAATTAATAATACAGAGATAAGAACAAAATACTGCAAAATATTTCTTAATCTAATAAATATAAAATAAACAAGTGTGATAATAATATAATGAAGCATGTGTGAAGATATTTTACTCGAACCATAAATTGAAATTATAAATGGCGGGGTATATATCCCCTATGAATATTTAAAAGCACTTCGATGCGTTTATTGCATTACGAAATGCTACGACTACATATATCGGTTCAGACTTGTAGAGAGCAGATTGAACATGGTCACACTACGACTGATAAATCAGGGATTTTGGGTTCATTGTGGGTGCCTTGCGGCGCCTGAGATCCCTTTTTTTTCTTTTTTTTTTATGAGAGCTCGTCATATGAACTCATCTACCTAATGGAAAGCAGTATGAAGGTCCAAGAATAAATGCTACCAACAATTACGATCTACGTAACCTACACGGCGTTGTGGAAGTATGCACCGGGGCCTATTGAATATCCGTAGTAAAATATAAATTGCGAAAGTGGGTCTGACTGTCTTTTGAGGAGGTTTAAACTACTGAACCAATTTTGATTAAATTTGGTATGGAAGTAATATGAATCCTTATATACGAGTATATCTACAGGGGATTCGAATATATATGGTGTTTTTAAGCAAGTAAAGTAAACATTTTATGTCAACATATTGGCATCTCGATAATTAAGGTAATTAACTTAATAAACCGAAAATATGCGATAAACTGATTTGACATTTTGGTTAAATTAACGGTCAAGTGCGAAAGCTTTTGCACATGTGCGTACAACAAAAAAAGGGAGGATATACCTATAGAGGAAAAGTATTATTAGATAAATAATTTCAGCAATAGAAATATACCTAATAAAGACTTATAAAGACGCAAGCTAAACCTAGTTTATTATAATTATTAATAAATAACTAGCTGACCCTCGCAACTTCGTCTGCGCAACTTTAACCGTTTACGCAGCGCACGCATAAGTTTTTTTCATTGTTACTCCGCTCCTATTAGTCGTAGCCTATAGCCTTTTTCAATAAATAGGCTATCCAACACTAAAAGAATTTTTCAATTCGAACCAGTAGTTTCCGAGATTAGCGTGTTCAACCAAACAAACAAACTAAAATATATTAAATATCCACTATGTCCCGATTCTGTCCCGGCCCGAAGGTTCCCATAACACTGGCAGCATTATCTCTTTGTACTGCCAGTGATAGTACCTTTGTTTAAAGAAATATCCGGACCGGGAATCTCCAGTGATTCATTCATTAGAAGAGTACATACATATTTGCTGAATTCCTTTGCTTCAGAGCCCCACACCCCAGTTCTCCACAGCAAATGGAACAAATAAATACTCAGATTTAAAATTTTGATTCAGCTTTATTGTATTAGTATATAGATTATATACTAAATATTAATATAGATACAAGCTACACACACCGGTGCGTAACTGGAAAATTGTAGGCACGCAAGATTTCTACTACATGTACTACTTCTATCTACAAACATTCATGTCTGCTATGATGAGACTACGACCCGACTACGGGAGCACGTTCCGCACACCCCATTGTGAATGCATACTTAATTTATGCTTCATTTACTTTTATCTATTCTGAACATATCTAAATACAGATAAAACTAATACATTTAGTATTTTTATAAATATTTTTTATCTATTAAAGTTAGTATTACCTACATATTAATTTTATTAACTTCTATGGACTTGCCCTAATTAATGATCGACCATACGACCGAATTATTAATTTTATATTCTTTCTATTTGTTTTATTTTTTTTTATTGGAGCACGGCATGTAACTTTGTATCTACCTGGTAGTGAGCAGCCCTGCAAAGTCCGTAAATGGCGTCTTAAAATAAAATAATTTTTAGCTTAGCAATCTTAATTTTTAACAATAAAAACGTAGCTTACTAATTCAGGTATATATATAATAGAAAATAATTTTATATATTCCCGTAACAAACCAATCAAAAACAAGATACGAGTAAAATAATAATATGCTAAGGGCCGATTTAATATATATCTATACTAATAACTTATATTATAATTGTGAGGTTGTAGGGGGTTATTATAATCTCTAAAAACCGTTTTTAAAAGTTCTTTAGTGTTGGATAGCCCATTTTTCGAGGAAGGTTATAGGCTATATATAATAATATATAACATCACGCTACGACCAATAGGAACGGAGCATTAATGAAAAGTGTTGGAAAACGAGGAAAATTTGTTAATTTTGAACTTGTAGCGTGCGCTGCGTAAACGGTAACGCAGACTAAGTTGCGCGGGTCATCTACTAGTCGTTAGAAGAAGTTATTTGACATTGAACTTGTATGAAAAACTGTCTTTTTTTATTATCCATACAACTTAACTGTTGATTTTATTAGCATGCGATAAAAAAATAAAACCTTTCAATGTATTATTAAATAAAGTAATAAACTATATACGTTTTTATTTCAGAAAAGGCACAAATAACTTTATCGAAGGACAATATAGATGCTAACGAGGGATCCACTGCGACGTTGAATTGTCATGCCAAAGGATTTCCCATACCAACTCTACAATGGTACAAACTAATTGATGCGAATACTGGTATGTATTATTGTTATTATATAAATTTATTAAACACCAATTATTTATCAAAACTTTATTTATAAAATTTTCATTTCACTTACTTTACTTCATTCCACTTCTCACTTTACTCTACTTCATTACATTTCAATACACCCCGATCCACTTTAACTTATTTCACTTAACTTCACTTCCAGTTACTATTTCACATCCATATACTTCATTTCACTTCACTTTTTTATTTTTATTCTAATTGATTAGTTTCGATTAGATCTGCCACAAAAAATTGCAGTCAGTTGAATTAGTGGGGAAAAAAGTATTTAGTACTAATGGGAATTAGCGATTTTTTTAGAGCAAAGGCATTATATGCAATAGTTTTGCCTTAGCCATACAATTCTTCAGAAAATCCTGGTGATGGATGAAGAAGATATTTGGGCAGTTAAAGTGACGGCTTACGTGTTAACTGGCCTGCTAAAAAAGTGGTCTAACCATAACCAAAGTGACAGCCGTCGTTATTTTCATTTTAACCGTGGTCTAGTGTTTAGGTACATTGTATCCAGAGGCCATGTGTTCAATTCCGACTCATAATAAATAGAAGTCTTTTAAAACAAAATAGAACTCGAACTGAATTAAAAAAAACTGTGTACCAGACGTTTCAGATTCTGACATTTTTTCTTCAGATTTCACCGACCAGAAAAAATATTCGCTTCGGGCTGAAGAGAACAACGTTCGGTTAACAATAAAGAACTTAACATACACCGACGCCGGCCAATGGGTCTGCAAAGCGACTCAGGGAAGATTAACCTACTTTACTGAAAAAACCGTTAATCTTAATGTAAAACGTTAGTATTATATTTTTTATAATATTTCAAGGAACTGAATACGTGAACTTGGCGGCAAACTTACTTATGAATTTAGCGAACTTTTGATAAATTCATAAGTAAGCGAAAGGTAGGTACTTTTAAAGTATTCTATAATCTAATAGAGCTAAATCTCTACCACGAGTTTTTGCTTCATAATAACGTTATGTTAATACGTTATTATGTTAGGAACCTCCAATAGGATCCCTTTATTTTTGTAAAAAGAAATAAAAACAAAGCTATTCTATCGGTGGTTTTATATGTGAAGATTAACTTAGTATTAACTAGGAATTTAAAAAAAACAGAAACTTTTCGTTAAACGAGGTTTAGCTAAAACTTGGTTATAAATGTTTTTTTCTCACTTTTGTTTCATATGAATATGAAAGGGAGAAACAGGTTTATTTAGCCTTGGTTAAAACGTTTGTGAAGAGCGTTGTTAATGCAAATAATAACTAGGTTGTAGTTGGTAAAAAATATCAAGTTTTTGGGTTATATTATATTATGACGAAAAAAAGGTTGTTAATATGAAACGCAATTAGTTTTTAAAAGTTCGTAAAAAATATATATTGCTTAATTTTTGTCTATAAAAAATCTTTGATATTTTTATGCAGGCTGTGGCAAGGGAACAGTCGCTTGCTGCTAGCTGGAATAAAGGCAGTTTAAATCCTATTGACCCGTTAACTAGGAATAGAGAAATATGTAGTGCGGTGTCAATGTACGGACGCGGACGCGGATAGAAAGGAAATTGCCTTGCTATCCGGGACCGTACCTACAACCTGCGTAACATATTATCAGTTTATCAAGAGCTCTTCATCAGTAGCTGCTGATATTATTTATAAAATAAAATAAATAAATACCATCACGGGTGCCAATTTGGCTCCCGAGAACCGTTTAAACGGCCTCAGGGTCCCAGCGGAGGGATTAACCCATCCTCATTTCGCCGATGGTATTCGGAGGCAACACCTAACAAGCGAGCTTGTTGCGGTGTTTATGATGAAATAGCCTCGTTTTATAAAGCGGTCACCCATCCCAGGCCGGTCTTGTTGTCATCTGCTTAACCTTGTTATCAGTTGCGCAGTGACTTAACCACTAGGCTGGGGCCGCTTTTTTTTAATGATGTGTTTATTATGTAATATACCTAATTGATGTTTTGTTTTTTTAGATAAACCAATAATGCAGCATTCGTCTGTGAATGAAATATTCGCTATTTTAAATGAAACGTAAGTATAATTAGATTTGTTTTATTATAATCCATACTTACTTACTAATATTATAAATGACAAAAAACCTCTGTCTGGATTACCTTTTCACGCTTAAACTGCTGCACCGATTAAGATTAAAATTGGTATGGAGATAGTTTAAGACCCTGAAAAGGGTATATCACTTTTCGAGATAGCTATAGGGGTGCAGATAATACAGAGTGTTTTAAGAGTACTTTGAAGTTAGTACATCATATATAAAAAAGTCATTTATGAAGCAAAGTTCGGTATATTAAAATAACATAAAACTGGTATATTAAAATAACATAAAATTTATAGGTTTTTTTTAAGGTGACATTTTTATGCCATAAAAATAATAATATATTAAAAGTAAATTGATAAAAAATGGTTGACTGGGGTTTTTTTTTTAATAATGTTTTATTTACGTATTTAAAGTTTTAATTATAAATATTGGAAAAAGTACTTCTAAGCTTAAGTTTACGATCTTTTATCCAAAAAATAATGCAATGTTTATCAAGAAAAAATAACAAAGCAATTTTTATTTTATTTTTTTCAGTAAAGAGATAATGTGCGAAGCTGTAGCGAACCCCCCACCAGAGTTCGAATGGTTTCGCCGTCACAACAACTTCGACAAGCCAGAACCAAAAGATATTATATTCACTGCCCCTGACAAGACTTACTCCATTCTAAGAATCCACATGTACAATGAGTCGTTCCTTGGGCAGTATGTGTGTACCGCCACCAACCCCCGTGGGAGGGAGTCTAGGGTGTTCGATGTCTTACAAGGGAACAAACCTAGTCCCCCTGACAGTGTAAGTACCTATATATTTTAGGTGGGAGGAAGGTCTCTATAACTTCGTTAGGCCAACCGACCGGTCTCGTTACCACCGCCCATACAGATGCAAAAACCGTCAAGTAACCTAGTCATGTTTCGGTTTTAGTCTGGGAGTTCACCGGTTGTCAGGAGATTACTGCATCGATTTCTTGTCGAGGTGGTCTCCTTTCAGGGTGCGGTTACAAAATGGGTGGTTGGATTGACGATAAGGCATCGCCGCCCATTTCGTAATTGGATTATTTAGCTGGCATAGTGAGTACGATCAATGTTATTTAAGATCAATTATTTATTGTCCCCATTCATGGACTTTATAGGTCTGCTCACCACCAGGTAGATACAAAGTCACATGCCGTGCTCCAATAAAAAAAATATTTCTGTCGACAGAGTTGCGAGACAAACGTAGATACTTCTAATATCTCTTATCAATAGTATATTGATTGAATCTAACCACCTAATCTTAAACTAGTTGCTTGTGTAGAATGTACTGCGGGTTTAGTTTCTATAGAGAGCCTCCGAAAACTAGTGGTGGAGCCTTTGGCGTTGTATCCGGAGGACTTCGATTCCCACTCATGGAAAAAAAAGTACTCTTTTTCGGTACAGTCGGTCATGGTCTGGTTGTTTAAAAAATAGAATATGTATCATATCGTTGCTTTTGGTAAACATAGTACAAGCCTAGAGGTTAGTTTGTGACCAGAGCAATATGTGTAAATTGTCCTACATATTATTATTATTATATAATTTAATGAAAAATAGACGGCCTCATGGTACCCAGCGGAGGGGTTTTTAATCCCACCTCGTCGTAGCCGATGGTAAGAGTCTACACCGATCAAGTGTCGCGATGTTGGGATAGACCCAATAACCCACCTATAAACAGTTTCGAAAGTTGATATAGTGAAACTAGGGCCGACAGCTTAACGTACTCAAGTAACGTCACTATAGTAATGTACATACATTTTTAGATTGAAAAGGCATTGGTACGCGGTTTGAACCAGGGACTTTAATAATAATAATCCAACTATTGTTAAAATAATAAATAAAAAAAAGCGGCCCTAGCCTAGTGGTTACTGCGCAACTGATAACAAGCTTAAGCAGATGACAAAAAGGCCGGCCTGGGATGGGTGACCGCTTTATACAACAAGGCTATTCTATATACGTAAAGCCACTGTCACATTTAGACTTTCTGGTAAGATTAAGAGAGAAAGTAAAATGCGAAAATTTAAGTGTACAGGTTTATTAGAAAAATAGCAAAGATTAAATTACAAGGTTTATGATAATGAATATAAGAATTAAGAAAGTAAGCAAGAATTATAAATATGAGTAAAAGTTAAGAAAAGGGAATAATTAAAAGTGAGCTAAAGTAAGTAAGAGGGTCGTGAGTACAGGTCAAAGGAACTCCGTATTTGATATTAAATACCGCACTCCCCTGGAATCGTTTCACGGCGTCGGTCCTGAAGACTTGGCGTCGCGTTCTGAAACTCGGCGTCGCGTTTTCAACTTGCCGTGATGCCAGGTCAGTGCGGAGGACACAACTTGGCGTCGTCGCTGAGCGCTCAGGTTTAAGTATATACGTAGTTAACGTATATACGTAGACAACATCATAAACTCAGCAACAAGCTCGCCACTTGTTAGGTACCACCGAATACCATCGGCAAAATGAGGACGGGTTAATCCCTCCGCTGGGTACTCTGAGGCCGTTTAAACAGTTCTCGTGAGCCAAATAGGCACCCGTGATAGTATTTATTTATTTAAAAAGTATATATATATAATAATATTTCAGATTACGTTGCTCGCACGGTCTGATTATGAGCTGGTGTTCAACGTGACGTGCTCTGCGTGCCACATGTATGAACCGACTGACGAGTCTAGTTCTGATAACTTAGGAGTAAAAGGTACCTATTTAAATTGTTTTCTTTATCTTTCAACTATGAAAAAAGTTTAAACATTTGTTTTTAATCCACAGTTATTTCTTTTACTAGCTGTGAATAAACAGAAGTTAAAACGGGAGTACTTATATTAGGTAAAATATATAAATTGAAGCTATAAAATTTTATTGCAAAATATTTCGCCTCTCTTTGCAGCGGCGTCATCAGTGCCAGTGACTGAAGGTCTTTTTTTTAGCAATGGTAAAAGATAATGCTCTATACAGTTTTGTATTTATATTTTTAGCAAAATATCATCATCACCTAGCCCATCATGGAAAACATCATCAGCATGTTATGTCCATTGTTGGTTCGATATTAAGAAATTTACAAAACAAATTAGACAAAACCATGAAGGTAAAAACCGTGCCCGTCCGCGCGCCCCTGCGCGTTTTTTTAGCTTCATGGACAAAACCTAATGCATTGCATTCAGACTAGGGCTATAGTATGCACACGTTATATTTATATATTTTACCTAATAAGAAACACATCTAACACACTTTATTTGTTTCAGAGTACTTATATCTTAAAATATTTTTTTTTTTTTATAAATACTATCAATATAAACTAAATCTAAACATAAAAAACAAAGGGAAAAATATCAACAAAAAAAAAAACACTAAATCCCGATTCAGGTTCCCATAACACTGGCAGCATTACCTCTTTGTACTAATAAAATAAAATAAATTCAATTTGTCTTCCAGGATATTTCTTCGAATTGGTGCCATTTAGAAAAGGATACGATATTCCTGATTGGACAAACTCTAGTGTGTGTCAGCAATTTCAGGTCGACTTTGAATCTTCAGACAGTAAGTACATTTTACACGTGGAAAAAAGTGATAAAAAAGGTATTAAAAATAATTTAACTAATAGCATTAGATCAAATGTAAGGAATCCTAATCTTTTAAATATTAGAAATAACATTAATTATAATATACACCGTTGCAAAAATATTATTAGTAAAATAGAAGATAAAATTGCTGATGGTGACGTACAAAGTGCTGCTAAACTCTTATTTAGTGATGACGTAATAGCTCCTGATGATCCAGACACCCTAGATGCTCTCCGAAGTAAACACCCACAGCCTTTGTCGTCCTCGCCGCTTCCTTTGAACCCTGATCCTTCACATAAACCTATGGAAGCATCTATAGGTGATGTAATTTTTTCCATCGCCACGTTTCCTAATGGTTCTTCAGGTGGAATGGATGGAATTACTCCACAACATTTAAAAGATCTAACTAACAAAACAGTAGGAGAAAACGGTAGATTACTTGTTTCAGCCATAACCGCTTTAACAAATCATATGCTTTCTGGTAAAGTACCTAGTGAGATCACGCCCATATTATATGGGGCTACCCTATGTGCCTTAAAAAAAAAAGATGGGGGTCTACGACCAATTGCCATCGGTTCAACTTTTAGACGTCTTACATCCAAAATTTGTTGTAAAAATATAAAATTAGAAATGAAAAATGTTTTTGAACCAATACAATTAGGTTTTGGCTGCAAGGGAGGATGCGAGGCAGCAGTTCATGCTACGCGACAATATTTACAAAAATCTAGTTCTTCGGTTCTTTTAAAAATAGATGTCAAGAACGCGTTTAACTCCATAGATCGTAATATTTTTTTAGAAGAAATTAAAAATTTAACACCCCAAATTTATTGTTACCTTCTTCAGTGTTATAGCTCACCCACAAAATTAATGTACAAACAGCATGAAATTTCTTCTGCCGTTGGTTGTCAGCAAGGAGATCCTCTTGGGCCAGCTATATTCAGTTTAGGTATTAATTCCATAATAAAAGAATTAAAAAGCAAATTAAACATTTGGTATTTAGACGATGGTACTTTGGGAGACAATAATTATAATATCGTTTATAACGATTTAACTAGCATTATCACAAAATTTTCGTCAATAGGCTTACAATTAAATAGTAAAAAATGCGAATTGTATTTATCAGATTTTTATAATTTGGATGAACGAGCTGACATTATTAAAAAATTCAATGTTTTGGCACCAAACCTAAAAATCATTCATAAAGATTCATTACAACTATTAGGCGCTCCAATATTTGAAGAAAGTGTACCATCATTCATCAATTCTAAATTACAAGTTTTTAATTCGGTATCAGACCGCATATTTAATTTAAAAAGTCACATAGCCCTTTATATTTTTCGATTTTGTTTATTTGTTCCAAAATTTACATACATTTTGAGAGCCTGTCCCATTTGGAAATTCACATTATTACTTAAAAATATTGACCAAATTTTGAAACAACAAATCGAAATAATACTAAATTCAAAATTGGATGATCGGGCTTTCATACAGGCTACTTTACCAGTAAAATTTGGCGGCCTTGGAATTAGAAGGTTATCTAATATTGCCTTACCAGCTTACTTGGCTTCTGTTTATAGTACTCACGACCTCATTGGTAAAATCTTAAGCCCGTCCTGCGGGGACGTCGAGGTGGTATACTTAACAGAGGCCAAGGAAGCTTGGGAATTGGCTTGTCCGGGCGAGAACCTTCCTGACAACTTAAAAGTGCAAAGGCTGTGGGATTTTCCTCTGGTGAAACGTGATCATAAATCACTACTAAACTCATCTGTAACGATGAGGGATCACGCTCGTATCTTAGCGGTGTCGGATCATGGTGCAGGTCAATGGATAAATGCACTTCCCTCAAAAAATTTAGGCACGCTTCTAGAAAATAGCACTCTGCGGATATCAGTCTGTCTACGACTAGGAATAAAAGTATGTGAACCACATCGCTGTCCATGTGGAAAAGATGTCGATGAGCTTGGTCACCACGGGCTGTCGTGTTCCAAAAGTGCGGGTCGCTATTTCCGTCACAGCGCCATTAATGATCTTATTCGTAGGACGCTTGCAGTAGTCTCGATCCCATCTACTTTAGAACCAACCGGTTTGAGTCGAGACGATGGCAAGCGTCCAGACGGAATGACATTAGTACCTTGGAGATTGGGCCAATCTCTGGTATGGGATTTTACCTGCTGGGATACCCTAGCCCCTTCCCACCTGCAAGGTACTTCTGTTAGAGCTGGTGCTGCGGCGGAACAAGCTCAGATCAGCAAGCGTCGAAAATATGAAACTATTTGCAATAGTTACTTATTTTCGACGTTTGCGGTTGAAACGATGGGTCCGTGGGGATCAGAACTAAAAGCTTTTTATAAAGAAATTGCTCCAAGGCTCATTGACGTCTCTGGTGACAAAAGGGCTGGCAGTTTTTTCTCTCAAAAATTAAGTATATTAATTCAGAGAGGAAATGCTGCCAGCGTATTGGGCACCATGCCACAGGACAGCGATTTGGAGGAGCTATTTTTTTTGTAAGTATTTTATTTTATTTATTTATTATTTTAGTTAATTTAGTTTTTAATGTACATTTTATTTTAAGTTTTCTTTTTTAAATTGATTAATTAATTATTGTGAAATGAAATAAATAAAAATTTTTACATTGTTGGATGAAACTTGTCCTGCCCAATGTAGGAATCGATTTAATATCTTTCTGCGAGAATAAGTGATCAAAGAATAACGTAACTGCAGCAGATAATGACCAAGGTTTGACCAAATACATGCACGCACGTATTATACGCGGTTTAGTATATCTGCAACAGTATTGTCGCAGATATACCAAACCGCACTAAAACGTACTAAACATTTGGTGATTCTTATATCTATCGCACTATTAAAATGTGGAATGCACAAACCCATGGTAAAGCCTCTGGTTGAGTGTTTCCTTCTTATTATAACTTTGAGTCCTCTGAACGAATGATGTATAGTATCTTAAGCTGGCATAATAGGTAATCAACGGTTACGTAGCTCGTAATAGTTGGTTTCATTTATTCTTGGACCTTCATACTGCTTTCCAACAGGTGGATGTGAGGTCACATTCCGAGCTCTCATATAAAATAAAAATAAAATTAAAACAACATAGTCTTTAATAATCTTTCTTATCAACTATTGCGTAGTTATGTTTAGTTTTAATTTGCGCTTATTTTAGTATATACTTTTAACATTTCATCTAAAATAATTAATTGCAGATACAACATTCTCCGTGGGCCCTCTTCTAAATGGAACAGAGTACTACGTACGCGTACGTTCCAGGAACGATGCAGGATACTCGTCGTGGCTAGATTTGGTGGAACTGGTATCTACTACCAACTACGCTGTTATTACACTTGTTTGTAACGCTGCCATCATTGTATCGCTAATTGTCGCATTTGTTAGTTATTAAAAGTCTTTTACTATTTCCTGGGCATACACGCGTTTAAAATGTTAACTTACCTATCATCATAACCTATTTAGAAATAAATACAGGTTGCAGTTAATGTGGCAGTGTTCTACGGCTGATATGCAATTGGTTTCTCCAGTCGACAATGCTGCCATACAAACGTACTTCTAATATCTAATATTATTAATTATATTATTGACAAAATTAATAAAAAATATCTTTATCAATTACCTATTAGTATATCTTTCTGTTATATCAGCATTCTTTTTCCAAATTGTTATATACGAGTATATAACATTTGCGGCATTACATCTACAAGCCTGTGTGGGCTCAGCAGGGGCAGCTACTGAAGCAGCAGCTAGGGCAAAACATAGCAAATATTTTAATTTAAAAACAGATTATTTGTTTATCCCATTCGCTGAGTAAACAACTGCTTGGGGTTCCGAGGCAAAAAAATTGGAAAAAGGTTATGTGCTCTTCTAAATTGTGAAAAGAGTGTGAAAAAAAAAGTTTGACAGCCTCTGTAGACTAGTGGTTGCGCCTTTGGCGTTGTATCCGGAGGTCGTGGGCTCGATTCCCACCCATGGCAAAAAATATTTGTACGTTTTTTCTTTACAGTTTGTCATGGTCTGGGTGTTTATAAAATATAATATGTATTATATCGTTGCTTCTGGTACACATAGTACAAGCCTAGAGCTTAGTTTGTGACCAAAGCAATATGTGTAATTTGTCCTACATATTATTGTTATTATTATTATTATTAAATAAGGCTTGTAATGATTCTCGGTCAGGGTAGTTTTACAAACAAAAAAATTCCCTAGCAGTCCAAATGGGAAATGCGGGGGTGTGATGGGTACCTTCGGACCGGGACGGGGTTTGGACTTAGTGGACCTAATTTCATTTATTTATTTTAATTTTTTTCTAAAGAATATAATTAAATTCTAACGAAACCATTCATTTTATTATTACTTACAGTAAATGATAAAAGAATAAAAATATAAGAAGTATGTTTAAAAATGGCAGCACCCATGCTAAAGGGTGAGAAAAGAAACGCGGAATAAAAAAGAATACAAACCTAATTAAATAAATTAGGATTAGTTAAAAATAAATATTGTAGTTAGCAGTAAAATATGTTACAGCTGAGAAATCACTAAAAAACGTGTGTGCCCATATAATAATGCATTTACGAGTACCTATATTCATAAATAAAATAATAGTTACCTATTATTATCAATAAATAGTCATATATCATACCTACTACCTATTTGAAATATATAAATGTTTATTCCAATTTAGATAGACGATTAATTAATATACAAATAAAATAATCAAGATAATTTAAAGAGTGGTGGTAAGTGTAAATTAAAAAAATATATATAACATATATATATATATATATATATATATATATTAATTTACACGCTTGAAAAAATCTTAAAGAATATTTAAAAACCAAAAAGCGTAATGTATATGTTTTTTGCTTTGTAAATTTATGGTTGTTAGTATAATAAGAGTTGTAAAATATATAATAAAATAGGTTATAAGTAAAATTATTTAATATTAAATTCTTTCTTAATTATAATAATATAATATTGCTATTAGTTGCTCGGTGATATATATGGAATATAAATATTACTTATATGTCTTTTATTATATTTTAGCAAATATTTAATTTTGGTAATTTGATTTTTTTTAGAAGAGAGTAAAAAGATCTCTTTTGTAGTTTAAGATGTTATTAATTTTTAAAAAGATATTTTAATGCTACGACCAAAGCAAAAACCTAATAATAGCCTCCTCGGCTCCAGCGAGTAAAACGTCTATTATCCATGCGATGGGGTTTTATGTGTTCTGAGTCTACACCGAACAAGTAGCCAGCTCGTCGCAGTGCTTGGACAGACTCAATAAACCATTCTTAAACAGCTTCACAAGTTGGTATAGTAAAACTAGGACCGACGAGAGGCACTATAGCGATGTTGTAAAACGTAAAGTACATAGTTTCGTACGTAATCATTGGAACACACCGAGGAGCGAAACACTTGTGTTTTTAAGTCTGAGGTCAAACCAACTCTGTCTCTACGTATTATACAATGAAAGGGCTTTTATTTAACATTAATTACTTGTATTATATAAGTGCTTATATAAATAATTTATTATTTTATTGACGATTTAGAGTTGAATCTTATGGGGGCTTTAGTTAGTGCATTACTAAGTCTAAATTATTATTATAGTTTTGACTTTTACATAAATTTTGCACACCTATAAAAACTTATAAATTCTGAAGTTCTTAAAATTATACCACCACATCTTGTATAAACACAGAGTTAATAAAAATATTTGTATTTGTAAAGTGCCAGTTTAACAAACTCTTAATGTAGATTATGTATTCCTGGGTTTTTAAGTAATTAATTACATATACCTACTGAACTGATAGCAAACTATACATATATAATCATAGTTTACGTAAATACATAGTCATTATGATATAGAACATAATCATCATTATATAGAAAATCGATAGTACAATTTGCTTAATATCATATATATAATAATAATAATAATAATAATAATAAAAATAACTTTATTGTCTCAAAAAAGTACAAAATGTTTTGGAACCCTGTCTCCCGTGCTAGCTGATGCTGTGTTACAGGAGAGCTGATGCGGTGTTACAGATATATATATACGATCTATCTAAACAATCAATAAAGTCTATACTTAGTAAGAATCTGATTTAAAAAAAAAAGTATTTACAACTAATATTTATTAGTGTTTTTAAAAATATTACATACCTAAATAAAATTATTCATAATTTTAAAAATTGTTGGTTATAGCTACACAGAATCATACACATCATTAAATTTTAATGTATTTAAATCATAAATCATATATTAGATTTAATTTCTAAGGAAGATATTGGGTTATATTTAATTTAATAACTAATAAGGGCCGACACACATTAATGCAATACGAAATCGTAACGACAAAAATATACGGCGCAAAAAGACGTCAGTACATTTAGCAAAATTTATTGCTAATTGTGCTTTATTAACATGTAGGTATTGTATCTTATTCAGCAAGATACAAGTATAGTATGTTGAATCCTATACTGAAAAAAAAATTTCACTTCCCCTAAAATATACCTTTCCCAAGCCTTGTGATAAATAACATTCTGATATTCTTTTTATTTACTTAAAAATGTATAAAATCTTAAATTTAGGCACCTAATTGTTATTATATCTATGTATAAAACACTGACAATATAATATTTATTAAGTACAGTCGCCAAATATAAATCTAGCTTAAAACATGTAGTTTAATATAATGCTTAATTAGAGTTCAACTTTAAACAAAATATATATATATATATATGGCGACCGTACCATTCTTGCTAATTTGCTTTAAATGTTAAAAATAAGGCTGCATTTATTTCTTGTTAAATAAATAATAATTATTTATTACTTAGTAAAGAAATAATTTTGTCCATTCTAGTAGATTTAGTAGTAATTTAATAACTTTATATTGCCTAACAATATTTTTATTATTTTATATAAATAATTTTAACGTCAAAAACTATATAAAACCTTATCCGCTTGACTCTTATGATAATAAAAAAAGCTAATCAAATTCAATTACCAAAATCACAGACTGATTTTTATCCCAAAAAAAAGTATTTATTATTTTTAGTAACCCTTGACTGATGCTTTTTCAATTATATACCTATCACAGGGTTAAGAAAAAATTGCAGAATTGTATTTGTTACCTTTCAATAACTTGATATACTATTTAAAAAAACCTGATATAGCTGTAAAATACTGAAAAATATTTCTAACAAATTTATAAAGAGAAAGGATGTTATGAAAAAATTATACTCTTTTTTTCTTTAGCAAGTTTTGTATAAGAATACTTAATAATATAAAATATATAATATTAGGCTTCAAAATATTGAATTACCCCGTGTCCATTTAAAACATATGAGGCGACATTGTTAATTAAACAATTATTTTATTAAATGTTTATTGAATTATATTATTGTCCGTTTATATTTTCAGACATGCATGGTGTTTCGGGCATTTTGAGTCATTATATACCACAAACACAGTTATTGCGATTGGCGCATATTTGTTCGCAAAATAATAATTATAACATGGAACGACCTTTAATGAGATACTGATTTCGTACGCATTTTAATATTTTTCAAATATTTCGTGTTACGAGTAAAATACTAATACAAAATATTTCATGTTATCATTCGAAAAATGTATTCCCGCTTCCAGTCTTATGTTTTTTACGTATCCGAATCAAGATGTTCCGAAATCGACGTTTGTTAAAAATCGTGTCGTGCAATGTTCCATGTAAACACCCTTATACTATAAATTCAATAACTCCTATATTAAAAAAAAAATAGCCTAAACCTGTTTTTTTTTAATTGTTATCTTTGTTCGATATTAATGCAGCGAGTATAAAACAGAGGTTTAACTAGACATGGTTTATAGAAACCTTTCCGAATACAGTCGTTACATATTTTGGATGTTTTAAGGATAAAGTTAGATTTTCAAAAAGACGAAATCCTTTATGTACAGTGGCCACGATACGGAATGCTAAACTTTTAAGCTAATGCATAATTAATAATACCTTAATATTTTTCTGTCTTGTATAATATCGATGAATGTCTGAAGATATAATTGGAACTTAGGCGTATACTATAAGCTTTATTAACACGAAGTGTTCATTGTTTAGACGTTTACCTTGTGTAAAATATTTCGTTGTATATTATTATGTTATACACGATGTGTTCGCTGCCTAATAAACGTTTATTTATAAAGTGATCGCGTTTTATTTAAAAAAAATATTAAAGCACTACATGTAGCCCTAACACTATCGCATTTCATTTACATGTCGATTCGATTAAAATACGGGCTGTCGCCCGAATGTCGAAGCACGAGAACTCCCCCCCCCTATATATAAATAGACCTAAAATCTATTTAATAATTAAGTCGATCAAAACAGTGATGTGAACGCTCCCACTATTACCTACAGATAATTGACGCGGTTACGAAATGGGCGGCGATAATAGACGAATTAGCATCACGATCCTCGCTGTATTATCGTCATATAAACTGCCCGTCATAAAAGCAGATCCTACACTAGACTTTTTTTTTTTTTTTTTCCTATTTATAGCCATAATGGTAAAGCCATTTGTTTTGCCAATGACAAGTACACTAGACTGTACATAGGTAGTTTTTTTTTAATAACATTGACAACCTCCGCAGACTAGTGGTTGCGCCTTTGGCGTAGTATCCGGAGGACGTGGGTTCGATTCCTACCCGTGGCAAAAAAATATTAGTACGTTTTTTCTGTACAGTTTGTCATGGTCTGGGTGTTTATAAAATATTATATGTATTATATCGTTGTTTCTGGTACACATAGTACAAGCCTAGAGCTTCGTTTGTGACTAGAGCAATATGTGTAATTTGTCCTACATATTATTGTTATTATTAACAAGTATAATGTATACCTAACTGCTACGTTTTATCGCAGATGCAATATAACACAACTTTTCAAAAACTGACCCTATGATGCCTATTTCATTGGTTAATTTTGGAAGACTGTACTTAACAAAGTATATCAAAGGTACTCGTAGGTAGAAATGAAAACAAATGTGATTTGTAACAAGTAAAATTATTTATTGGCTTACAAATACTACTATAAATATATTTTTTTAAATATATATATTTAGGACTAGTAGAATATTAATCGATGATACGGTAAAACTATATTTGATGTTCTATGTTTTTTTATTGCATAGTTACCTAATTTATTTAACTAGAAAGATATTTAAAAAATGAGAAGATACAGAAAAAAATAGATATAAATAATAAGTTTCTTCCAACCCTGCTGTGTTACCAATAGTACCGAGTATGCTCGCTGCGTTACCCCTTTTATCTCTAAGCTAATCTTCTGTAGAAAAAATACAAAAAGAAAAAGTTACCTAATTATAGAAACAATCAAAGTTTTGGTATAAAATATTGTTTCTAGTTACAACTGTTGCCCACAACTTCGTGTGTTGGATATTTTATAACAAATAAGTTGCCTACGCTCCATAATGAAATTAAAACACTTAGGTACTTATGGGTATGATTTTAGGATTTGGTTAGATCTTTGTTCTCAAAATGTTAATATATTTTCGAAAATATTTTAATGCATGCTCTTGTAAAACTTTTCCTAAGTAACTCTTAAAATACAAACAGCTTGTACATCTGATCTCTCTGTAGTATATAAAAATTAACCCCTAGAATTAACAATTAGTTAAAAAAATGCATATAAATCGTTCAGGCTGTAGTTTTTAAGTAATGCTTGGTACAAACAAACAAGCTGACAGACATAACACGAATTTAAAAAATGATAGGTTATTGTTCTGTTACCTATTTAGAGGCCAACTCACATATTTTCTAAAAATCATACAATGAATGCAGAATTTTATATGTATAGATGTAACAAAAAAGTGAGTATGTAGGTAACATGTCGAAATATTTAGATTTAATAGCTAAAATAAGTTAAAATGCAAACCTACTTTCTTTTTAAAATAATAATTGTTAACAAAACAATACCGGCAATAGCTGCTAAACAAACTATAATAAAGAATATATCACTGTAATAATATGATAATGTGCTTTCTTCTGCATCCTTGGTGGGAGTTTCAGGAGCTGACTTGGTATTAGCTGATATTGGCTGCGACCATTCCGAAGGTCTGGTACTGTGTCGCACGGTACGAGCTCGAATCCAATACTTTGTTTCAGGTTCTATATCTATCAAATTCACTGCCGCTGAAAGAAATTAAAATTAAAATTTCGCTTGCAATTCCCTTACACTCGATAAACTGAAACCTTTTAAAGAATAAAGAATATGAGATATTTAATATGAGAATCAGAAGAGAAAGAGACCTTCTCAAAAAAGGAGAAGAGACCTTCTGAAAAACAACAATACGAAATATCTTAATTTATCTCTTTGTATTGTTATGTATGTCGTTCTCTTTTGCTCCACTTCCGTGGCGTCGGAATATATAGCTCACTATCTCACTCTCTCTACGTTCTCTCGCAAGACAACAACGTTAGGCAAAATTTAAAATTATATATTTCATGTAAATATTTACAGATGAATTATCATAAAAATGTTTGACAATAAGGTCTTAGAAGGCTTTTAGTTATGCTGCTATTCCTTACCACAAGAACGACGAATATTTTTTATTGGCTCGATATCTGATTTGGAAACTAAACGCGCAGACAACGAATCGTGGCGAATCGTTAAAAGTTTCACCTATCAAATATGTTATATTAAATTTCTAAAGATAAAAATGAAATGAAAAAAATCAATATAAGATTATCCTAATGAGGAATTTATACCTATCAGATATGAAAACAGAGAAAGCCCATACAATCCAAAACAAAAAGTGAGAACAATAGTACATTGTTCACCGAGGGGAGAAAGTCACCGATTACTAACGAGGGCGAAGTTTGAGGCCCGACGCGAAGCGGAGGGCCTTAATTCGCTCGAGTTAGGAATCGCACTTTCTCGCCGAGTGATACATAGTGCTTTATACTACACCTACGAGGAAAATAAAAAATAAAATCTCTATTAATTAAAGTTTATATTAAAATTATTACAGTTGTTAAATAGTACTTTTTAACATAGAATACAAAGACCACAAAGTACTTGACTTATACTTTTGCGCTTTTTCATTAAAATAAGATAATAATACATTTTCAGAAAAAGAATGCGCATTTTTCTCGCTTTTCCATTGTAAAAAGTCTTCATACGCCTTGTTATATTTATTCTTATGTCCGGATTAATAATCGTTGCTAAGCCAGTGCTTAGCACGAGCCACTGCTTAGAACTGTTAAAGTGACAGTTGTTTCTATAATAGTCGGTGCTCCGAGCGGTGGCTCAGCCTAAAGCTTGAGCCGTTGCTCGGCTAAGCATTAGTCACGATATTCCTTTACTTAAGTCATGCTCAGCGTTAGAATCTTCATGTTAGACTGTTATTTCTTTAGTTTCTGTTGATTAGATAATTATGAAATTTCTTGTCGTTTTAAAAATATTATTCCATAGTTTTCTTTTATTTCTTGTGTATTTTATAATTTAATCATACAAAATCTATGATTTCGTCTGTGCCAGTGCATATTATAGATTTAAGATTATAAAACTTCAACAGTAGAGGGTTACTTTCTTTTTTCCCCGAATACTCTCATTGAACGTAGGGAAATCAGAGACCAAATTTTTCTGTTTAAAATTATCAATGGTTTAATAGATTCAGAATATTTACTGAATAGAATAAGTTTTAAGTGTTCGTCTCGTAATCTAAGATCGTGCGATTTATTCCACATATCTACTTGTCGTAGGAATTATTCCCAAAATAGGTTTATAGTAAGATCATGTAATATGTATAATTTAAAGTATTTTAATTCCGATATGTTTAGTTTGTCCTTACCTAGCTACAAAAAATTACTGCATATTGTTGATTTACCTGTATAAATATATTTTAAAGGTTGGCACTTTGTAATTGTTTTATTTATTTTAATGTTTTAATCTTGTTTTTACTTTTACTTATATTTTTTGTTAGCAATTGGCTTTTATATCCATAATAAGCTTGTGAAAACTTGACTGGTAATGATTGTTAAAAAATATCTATTTATAAGGTGTATTATATCTGTTTGTTTTCCGAATTAATAAAATAAAATAAAATAAAATAAAATAAAAAATAAAATTACCTAACTCCATGGAAATGCAACTTCTCAATACTTTGAGGTTTTTTACACCAGGATTCCAAGTAATATACATATTTCAGCGAGCATTGGCTCGAGGCGTTGCTTGGCTTAGCTGCGTCAATTTACTCGACTATTATAGTGCGAAGTGGTTGCTCGGCTAAGCATCGCTTGAGTATTACTTCCGTGAGCACGACTTGAGTCAGTGCTTAGCCATGACTATTAATCCGGCAATTAGATTTCTCGGGTAATAGGTTTTCAATAACTTCTTGGGCAGTTACTTTTAATTCTGGCGGCGTTGTCAAATATTCACTATCGCTACTAGACGACATTTCGAGTAGAATATAGTAATTAAAAATAACAAAACACAAATTGAAAGTTCACAAGGAACAAGAAAGCAGTCTGCGCGCGCTTTTTTTTTGTTCGTTTAACGTAGATAGAGAGGCAAGGGAATCATGCTCTATGCAGCCTCGCCAAAATAATTAAATTTAGAAAAGAATCTATGCTACTTTTCTAAACTTAATAAATCAAAAATGCAAAGAAAGTAAACAGCCAATAAACCAATACTTTTATTTTATTTTGATTAAAATTTCGAACTTGTAAAAAAAAACTAGGCTGTATGGCTTTGAACCCTTGCCTTTCCTAATTTGGAAGAATTGAATAAAAAAAATTTAAAAAAAACTAGCACGTTTACAATGAATTTTCATATACTTTTTCCTCCCGCTTAAGCACGTTAACAATGGATTTTCATACACTTTTTCCTCCCGCATATTTGTACGACTACAAAGACGTACTTTCTGACCTATTCTTACGCAAGTAAGAACCTACTTTCCGAGCAGGTGTAGTATAAAAATAATTATAACCAATCAATGCTCAAGGCATTGTCTATAAAATCAATGCTCGGTCTCTCAAGGAGTGAACAAATAAATATGGCGGCAACGAATATGTCTGACATTGCTTCCGAAAGGCGAATTCTAGGGCGAATTTATGCCTTATGCGGAAGTATTAATATTTACTACTTTCATCGTATACATTTATAGGTATAATCAATCAAGTTTCTATATTATGATCCATAGTTATTACACAAGATGTTAAAATTACATATTATAGTGTACTAAGTTCAGTCTATAGGCAGATAATATAGAAGTACACAGTCATAAAACAAAAGTAAACACAATAATGCAACACAACATATTTCATTATTTACAATTTAACATCATCGCCTATGAAAATATTAATAAAAAAAAATATTAATAAAGGATACTATATACATACCTAATTATTATCCTAAAACTACACTGAATAATAAGAATAATATCATACCGATAGTTACTAAATATTAGGAAGTTTGTAAAACACACATTAATTATTATAAATTAAATATATTGTTGGTGCACCCACCTGTAGTTATGAAGCTATTATGCGATCTTACAGTTTCAGCTTTTACGGTTTTTGCTTCTATCCAATCTGAGTCCGTATAAGGTTTTTGTAATGGAACGCTCACATACATTATTTCTATACCTGTGAATAAAATTAATACTTAATTACGAAACTTAGCCTTTTTTATTTATTGGAGCACGTCATGTAACTTTGTATCTACCTAATAGTAAGCAGGCCTACAAATTTCATGAACGGAGTCACCGAAATTGTTGATTTTCAGCATTGATCACTCCCACTGTACTGGCTAAATGATGCGATTACAAAAGTACAATAAGTCCTTACAATATCCTCACTGGTACCTATATCGTTAAATCAACCTCCTAAAAGAGACTATCTCCTCGACAATATATCGATGAAGTAGTCTCCTTAAAAGCGATGAACGTTCGTTCATTTTTCGGTTTTAGTATATGGAGACTAAAATCGAAACATGACTGGGTCATTTTTGACGATTTCTGCATTTGTATGGACGGTGATACCAGACAGTCGGCCTAATAAAGTTGTAGAGGCCTGCGTCCCACTTAAATACATTTTTTACACATTTTGCTCTGGCTACAAACTAAGTTATGTTTGTACTATATGAACCAGAAACAACGATACTAGAGGCCGTGGGTTTGATTCCGACCCATGGCAAAATAATATTAGTACATTTTTCTGTACAGTTTGTCATGGGTCTGGGTGTTTATAAAATATAATATATATTATATCGTTGTACACATAGTACAAGCCTAGAGCTGAGTTTGTAACCAGAGCAATATGAGTAAAATGTACAAACATAAAAAAAAAACTAATACATAAGTATTATATTTTATAATACTTATGTATCTTCCGGTGCCGCGGCGCTTTTGGCCCAAAACAAAAAGATTCAAAAATACAAAACGCATTGCTCCTCTTTTGAATTTCTGGCGTTTTCGGTGGAAACTTTAGGACCATGGTCCCCAGATGCATTAAAGTTTGGTCAACAACTTGGTAAATTATTAATTAATGCATCTGGAGACCATCGCGCTAGGTCTTATTTCTTCCAACGAATATCGCTGGAAATTCAGAGGGGCAATGCGTTGAGTATTTTGAACACGTGCGCAGCATCGGAAGATCTTAATGAAATATTTTATTTAGTTAGTTGTTAGTTACTTTTATATTATTTTTTTGTATATTTTATTGAATAAAATTTTAAATCATTATTTTATAAACACCCACACCATAGCAAACAACAATAACTGTATAGAACTGATAGTTTGCTATGAGTGGGAATTAAACCCATGATTTCCGGATACAATGCCAAAGGCGAAACCACTAGACCACGGACACATATATTTCATATTTTATCCATTATTGTTATTATTATATATTACTATAATTATTAATGTTGTTCTTAAACTTACTTACCAAAAATATCTTCGTCTATGTTCTGTATTTGAAGTGACAAAAAAATGTTTGCATCGGTTACGTTAATAATCTCTACCTAAAACATATTTTAGATTTTACTAGATATATTTACCATCTTAAATTAATAGGCTAAGAAATACAAAACCAGAACTGTCATTAAGTTTCGGGATTTTGGGACTAGTTAGGATTTTTAGAGAATTGGGATTTCCGGGAACTTCCATACTAGTGAATATGTGAATAAGTAATTGATTTTTTTTATTTGAGAAACAAATTTTAGATATTAATTAGTCTCAAGCAAAATTATTAGAAACCAAGTAGGAATTATAAAACAAAAACATATGGAAAATCAATACTAATATTATAAAGAGGTAAAATTTGTGGGTTTGTGAATTATTAAGTACCTTTGTGAGTTTGTAGGGGGTAATCTCTGGATCTACTGAACCGATTTTGAAAATTATTTTAGTGTTGTTTAGCTCATTTATCGAGAAAGGCTATAGATTATATAACATTACGCTACAACCAATAGGAACGGATCTCCAATGAAAAATGTTGCAAAACGGGGAAAATTTAATCCTTTTAAGAGCTTTCGTTGCATGCGTTGCGTTGTTGCAACAGTTAAAGTTGCATACGCAGTTGCGCGTGACAGCAATTCTTCTATAAATGTACGTAATGTCTAATGAAATCTATGCGACCCAGTCGTATGCATGATCCGTCATCCCATCGCAATGTTGTGTACCATAGAAAAATTTCCCTCTTTTTTTTTTTTTTACTGGAGCATAGCATGTGACTTTGTATCTACCTGATTGTAAGTTAACAAAATGCTTGTATGGGGTCGCTCAATTGTTGCCATTGTTGTAACAGTATTGATCGCTCCCATTACGCCGGCTAAATGAAGCGGTTACAAAATGGGCTGCTACAATGACGAATTTTCATTACGAGTCTGCTTTAATCGCCTCGCGCTATTTAAATGTAAATTAACTGCCTGTTTCGTAACCGCACCCTAAAAGGATACTACCACCTCGACAAGAAATCGATGCTATACTTCCCCCGTATTCTAAGACGTTTCCTTAACTCCACTCTTCACTCAAGGAGCGTCTGTCTCAACTTGCTTTTTATAGTTGACATTTGGTGGAAAGAGACAGACGTTCCTTGAGTGTAAAGTGGAGTTAAGGATACGTCTTAGAATACGGGGGTTAGTCTTTCGAAATCCTTAAAAATCCGTCATTATTGGTGAATTATTTTTTTTGTAAAAGAAAAGTAATTACCATAGGAATTTCAGGTTTGACTCCAGGAATTAATTTAAAAACGTTAAAATCTGCCCCATATGAGTTAGAAGCAACACACTTGTAAAGGTTAAAGAACGTCGACTGATCTGCCTTTATGGTTATAATGGATCCCACATCTATGGTCTCAGTCATATTCTTATCTGGTATTTCTTTATCTACAAGGGGATATTGCAAATACCATTTGTAACTTGGACGGGGATATCCATTTGCGCTGCAGAGAATTTTGACCCTGAAAATATATGTTACCCTAAGTATAAATAAACTAAGACTCTTCAGTGTCAAAGCCTGATGTAGCAACGCTAAACCGACCCAACCAAGTTTAGTACCTATTGCATATAGCGCCTTTTTACTCTAATATAACACTATAGAAAAGCGTGCAGTGAATTCCTTATCTTGAAAAATGTGTTCTCTAAATAAAATTAATTAATGTATAGTAATATAGTATATAAAGTTATTAACAAGACCAAGAGGCTTACCATGACCACTTTGATATAATTTGACAGTTGTAAATGTGTCAGATCGACACATTGCAGAGGCTGTCGATGCGTGGCAATGATCATCGTTAATGTGCTAAGTAATTTTAATAGAATAGATAGCAGGCAACAAAAAAAATAGTGAGGTGTTAAGCAGTGGACACCAGCAGATTGGTTTGATGATCTCTACCAATGATTTTTCCAACTATAAAAACTTACGTTTCATTTTCATTGCCGTAAATGAGTGTAATTTCGTCGCGATCGTATTCCATGATCGGTTTATCTACAAAACAAATAATTGATAATTCATTTAACATACGTACAGAGGTTTTACCATTGTTTTGTGATTCGAATTAACGTAACTGTTTGAAAACAGGAAATATAAAGTGATTTATTAGTGGTTCCTTACGTGTTAATGTTACGCTAATAAGAAACAAACATTCATAGTAGAACCTCGTATAAACAACCATTTTATTATAAGAAGAAAGCAAAAGAATTGGAAGCACAAAATCGCAAGGCCAAATTGTAATTTAATAAATAAAATTTCTGCACCTTAGATTTAATTTGGGTGCACCCTGAAAACCAGTTGAAGTTAGTAATATACTAATTATTACACTACTACGCATAAGCAATAGATCTACTATAAGTTTTTGTTAAACAATATTTCACTTACTCTACACTTTTATATTTTTTTCTTACTTTTAATATTAAATGACTGTGGGTTTTGTTATTCTATGTATTATTTTATGGCATGAATTAGAATTAATGTGAGCAGGACTTGAACCCACGATATTCGCTTTCGTTCTCAACTTTATCTTTAAAAAATTCAATATAAGATCATCTGCCTTTATTATTGTATGAATAAAAATATTTCACATTCATTTTCAAAGTTTTTTTATTTATTTTTAAGCCCTGCATTTGACTTTGTATCTACCTGATACTAACCAGATCTACAAAGTCCGTGAACGGGGTCCGTTGCTTAACAATATTGATAGCACCCAATATACCGGCTAAATGATGCGGTTACGAATTTGGCGGTGACAAAGACGTATTTGCATTACGAGTCTATATTAATATCGTCGCTGCTGTATCGTCAAATCAATCGCCCGTTTCGTAATCGCACCATGTAAGGTGACTACCACCTCGACAAGAACTTTATGCATTAGTCTCCGGGAAACCAGTGAACTCACAGACTAAAACATGCGACTATGTCACTTGACGGTTTTTGCATCTCTATGGGCGGTGGTAACGAAATACTACACTTCATCGGCGTAGTATTTAATACTTACCTTAGTTGTAACCAAGATCAACTAAAGTAAGATGCATTAAAGTTTAAATCAAACTTCACTTACAGTTAACAAACAGATTAATATAAAGCGTTTTTTTGAGAATACAATAAGGGTATTGCGGAAACTGCTGCACCGCTTCACATGTGTACAGTCCTTCATCTTCTGGCTCCAGATTCAGGATCGTGAGTAGACCTTCGTAGCTGTCCACGTTGTATTTCATCGTTAATTTGTATTTAGAAGTGATGTTGAGGTCTGCATCTGAAATTTCAAAAAAGCCCTGAAATTTTTATCGTTCTTTGGGCCAAAATAAAAACCGATATTTGGTGCAATGCAAATTCGTAACTTTGTCATGCGAAGGCGTCTTTATTTTATGGTATAATATACCATAAAATATTATATTAAGATGTTTAGATATCATCGTAAAAATAACATAAGAAAATCTTAGCGACGCGTTTATGTTAAGCATGTTATGCCAAAATTATCCTTTAACTTTAACATTTCTTTTAATTTTTTAAGGTTATTCAAGAATTCTGCTATAAAATAAATAAAAATCTAATTTTATTGGTTTTGAGGTCAAAATATTTTAACTGATGTCATCAGTTAAAATACTTCGACCCAATGGGATTTTTTATCGTTCCCCGTTCCTTTTTACCTCACATCAGTCGTATCTTCAAATATGTTGCTGACATATTTGCGGATGTCATCTAGTTTGAGGAGCCTCTAGCTTTCCGGTTCCAGGAACAATAATCCTTAACGGTATAGGATGGACACTTCTCGCCCTCTAAACTTAAACCTCATACCGTCGGACACTACTAGAGAAGTTTTATAACCGCGTGCAATGTTAGTGTGAGCCCTAGATTATTTGGGCTGCTTTTATATCAAAAATGTACTAAGCTTTTTGCTATAGATGTGTATGATATTTATCAATAACGATCGTTTATTTTCATGGCTTAGCTTCTTACCACTGGTGGAAAGGGATTTAATAAAGTTATGTTTGTTTATATGGAGTGAGAGAGATGTGGCTATTAGGTAGCTTCTTTTCCATCACTGAAGTGCTATACCAATATTTTTTATTGCTCCACAAAGCTTAGCCTCGTGAAGCGATGCATCTATCGATGGTATAGAAAGAGATACCATCGAAAGATGCAACGCTTAGCTCGAGTCGGGCATCTTTATAGCACATCTTAGCCATTCCGTTTAGCATTAGTGGAAACGGTCATAGTTTCGTAGCATAGCTTTGACCTGCTCACTGCTAGCTGCATAGCACTTCTCTGATGGAAAACCAGTCTCACACAATGTGTACGTGTACAATAGCAGCTCTATACATATCCGAGTACATATTATAGGTAATTAGCTCGCATTTTACATTTCAAGTGTGGTATCCAGGGTATGGTTCTGGTATAGTTCTGACAAATATCCTCTAAAGTTAAACTCTGGGTCTGCTCCTAGACGAAGCGATATAGCATCGTAGATCTATTGTTATACCAAACATATATACCTACTACAAATACCTACCGGTAATAATTTGACCACTTCGATACCACTTAAGCCTAGGTTCTGGGTTCCCTCGAGCTTCGCAGGTTATAGTTATGGCACCACCAGCATCTACTTCTACTAAAGTTTTAGTGTTAGAAAATGTTGTGTCATCTGTGGATGAAGCAGTAAAAAATGTAACAGACCTTGAGTGAATATGAAAATTCTTACACAAAAGTTACATAACTTACAGTTCGACTTTTTATTCTATGCACTTAACTGACAGCTCATGGTTAATAGCCGTATACCAATAAGATACTCTTCATACCTGAAGGTAGAGTAGCTTATTAGAAAAGTAAACCTAACATCACATGTAGGTATCTCATTATTCTATATTTAAATTACTGCTTTTCTAAATTCGGCTGATCTATTTATTTATCCGTGACAGACATGCCTAGTGCAGTGGTCGGAACATCATCAGATATCCAGCCTATATCCTCTAGGTACCTTTAAATATATAAATACTCGTATATATATTGTCCAGTTATAATTATAATACCTACATATTTATTTATTTTATAGAAGCACGGCATGTGACTTTGTACCTATCTGTTAGTAAGCAGCCTATAAAATCCATGAATGGGAATTTTAGGTTTTAGTATGTGGGTTTACTGGTTTTTAGGAATGTACTGCATCGTTAAGACCGCAACTTTTAGCCAGCATAGTAAGAGATATATCCTGCTAAACAACAATATATTGATCGATCCCATTCATGGTCTTCTTATTATCAGGTAGATACAGGTAGGTATCTTAAAAACTAAAAAAATCCTTACCAATAACACATACTTCTGCATGTGCCTTTAGGTTTCCATCTCGACACACCCAGACTCCAGTGTTTACTAATTCTACATGGGTAAAGACCAGCACATGCGCTGACTCGGTTGCCCGGTTGCTTAGCCGTTCCTGTACGTACACCGTACTGTTTGACTGCCATCGGTCTATAACTTTGCCTGATGGGTCTTCCCAGTATATCTATTTGGTAAATAATTAACAAGATTATATTAGTTATAATTGCGACTATTAAACATACTAGTGGGATAAAAGACAGACCATCTCTATATTATCTTCAGGGACCGGAAAACCCGTTCCCCGGCTTAAGTCTTTAAACGGTCTTACGACGAATTACCCCGTGAACTTGCTTACCCAATTCAACTGCTATCCCACCTATACATTTAGTTAACCCTTTTGAAAGGGAAACCCCTATATTTAACATGTTATAGGCTAACGTGTTAAATATAGGGGTTTCCATTTCAAGTTTCAGTAAGATAATTTATCTTTGCCTGATGGGCCTTCCCATTACATCTTACAATATTATTATGCAATGGTAAATGTTATAATTAAACTTGATGAAGTTGTATCTAAGTATATATATAATATATGTTAAAAGTGGTAGTATATTAAAAAAGTTCGGCTAAGTGCAGTATATGGATGATGTACAAAAGACCAAACAAATATATTATTTTACAATTTTAATATAGAATGTAGTTTAAATATACAATGGTTTACGAGGCCGCACATGGCGTCTTTACAGGTCAAATTGGAGATTAATTTAAAGTGCAAATACGAAGTCTAAACAACAGACGCCTGTAAGAATTAAGTAATACCTAATCATGTTTCGGTTTTAGTCTGTGTGTTCACCGGAACAAAAAGATTCAGAAGACTACAAAATAGATTTCTTGTTGAGGACTTTGTTAATCACCTTTCAGAGTGCGGTAACAAACTAGGCAGTTGATTTGAGGATAAGAATGAGAATCTAGGTCCGTGGTCGTCAAACTGCGGCCCGCGGGCCGCATGCGGCCCGCCGTCGATATTTGTGCGGCCCGCGACAAAGCAAATAATTTAAATAGTCAACCACATATTATAACAGATTTTGCAAACAAATTGTTTTAAAGAGATACACGCTTACTCTATAAAAAGGAGACTACCACCTCAACAAGAAATCGATGCAGTAGCGCCAAATAGCCACCGAGCGTTAATAAGGGAATAAACAAAGACCATGGTCAGTTTGGCTAATATTTTTGTTACATTTTGCCACTAATCATTGATGGTTTGTCAATACATAATTTATATTTCAAAACGCGCAATAAAAACTATACATTCTGTCAAGAAAGTACTGAGATTCATTCATTAAAAAATACTTGCACGTCGAAATTATTTTTGTCGTTAGGTGCATTTTCAGCCTTATTACAATAAATAAAAATTTCGAATGATTTGTCTTAAATTGTGCATTGGGTGTTTTTGTGCAGAAGTACTGAAATTTTGATATAATTCTTACAGTTAATCGAATTTATTAAAAACACATGCATATGAGTGATACAGACAGGGCCCTAAAAACCGGTCGCGATGTGGTGGTAGATTGTTTGCTTCAATATGGTCGTCCATCAAAGTTTTTAACTGAAGCTCTACCATGGGTTTGCGCATTGTAGAAACGTATATGTAAATGAATACGTTCCGTTTCTACAATGCGCAAACCCATGGTAGAGCCTCTGAACTAAGGTAACGGAAATGGTGTCTGGAAATGCTGGTTTAAGTCTGATATCCGCTGAAAGTTTGTTGTCTCGCTAATTAATTTGTGCGATTTTAAACTATTTGTAGCATGAAATGAGTGTCGAAAGACTTGAATTTTCTGCAAAAACTTCAACAATCGCGAAAAATAGCTAAAGACTTGATAAAATAAATTAAATTCCAACCCTACATTTATAAAACGTTTTGTAAAAGGTTAGGTGAAAATCCATGGGTTCACGAGTTATACACGTGAACCAATCAACTAGGCTGGGCCGTCCAACTGTGCCGAGACCGAAAAATGCATTGTCAAAGTCGATTAAAAGTGAAGATGATGGTCACAGCGTTATGAGGCGTTTGAGAGAGAAAATTTGTCGCAAAACACCTGAGGCCAGGTGGGCAATACTCGCGCTTTCAGCATTCATCTCGATTCGATATGATAACGAAAAATAACATAATATGTCAAAACTATTTTACGTTCAAAAAATTTTTATGGTATTTGACGTTTCTCGTCGGTCTACCCATAGAGTAAAATTCCTATACATTTTTATTGATCGATGCGGCGATCGTGTTCTATGGCCAGGGGCTTTAGAGAAAAATCAGGCGAGGCGACGTATCGTGTCGCCTTCAATTCGACTCTATGGGTAGACCGACGAGAAACGTCAAATACCATAAAAAAAAAGTTTTATTTGTATCTACCTGATGGTAAATATTTTTTATATGGCATCGAGGCTTTTTAAATAGACTCTTAATAGAAATTCGTCTAACGATGATTCGTTACCGAATTAATTAGCCGGCAAATATACTTTTATATACAATATATAATATATAGTAATGATAATCAATGCTGTTAAACAACAATGTAATGATCGACCCCATTCATGGATTTTATAGATCTGTTTACCATCAGGTAGATACAAAGTTAGATGTGCCGTGCTACAAAAAAAAACGAACTGAATAGGTGGACAACACCCTGAGTGTGCCGCCCGACAATAATTTGGTGAAAATACTTGGGTACATTTAGGTAGTATAAGTGGACAATACCCTTAGTGTGCGGCCCGACAGTAATAGTGGTATAATAATGTGGGTACACATTGTCCTATGTGGCCCTTGGCAAGAAAAGTGTGACGACAACTGATCTAGGTACTCTTAATGCAAACTCGTCTCTGGGAACGACCAATGCTATGCAAACAAAAATGTATTGATCGACCCCAGTCATAGATTCTGCTTACCATCCGGTAGATACAAAGTCACGTGGTGAGCGCGAATAAAAATTAACAACCAACTCAGCGCCCCGGTTGCTTAGCCATTCCTATACATACACCATATCTTCTAAATGACTGTCTCCTGTTTTACGCATACTGCATTGAGGAATACTTCAATTTTTTTTTAGTCAAACACTACATTTCTTACCTTTTGGTTCTTGCTGGTTCCTTTACAAATTATTTCGTGTCTAGTTCCCAACAACCATCTTTCGGATTTATGGTCCAATTCCACAGAAAGGCCCAATGTTTCAGCATTCGCTATTACAAAATATAGGTACTTTTAATCGTTAAAAGTTTACTAGTTTTAATAGGTGTTGTAGATAATTCAATATAATAATGGCCAATATAGGTAGGTAACTACATATAGAAAATATTTCGAAAGTATATCCCATAAATAGGTATAAAAATATAAACTGTTTTGAAATATAAATAGTATTTTAGTAGGTACTTACCAAAATTGTAGAATACCTGAATAAAAAATACCCAAAAAATCCACTTCATTGTATTACCTATATTAAAAATTATTAATATCTTTAGTCAAATAACATGCGGCGTAGTTTGTAGAAATATTATTAAATACTAACAATAAAAGTGACCAGCTCAACAATTAGGTCAATTAAAACCAAACTAAAATGGTCAGTATCCTGCAGTTTAAGTAAATTGGGGAGTCAAGGTGATAATAATTTATAATTTTAATTATAAAGCCAAATTGTTTTAATAATATCTTTGTTGGTTGACGCGTATCTTATGCCTATAAGGTACATTCATTGCTTATGCATTTTAACCTAAAATCCTTTCTTGGATACCCTAATTTTCCTTAGGAACCATGAAGGTAAAAATCGTGCCCGTCCGCGCGCCGCTACTGGAGTAAGCATCATTCAATTTGCAGGGTGCCGCGCGAGTGACAAATTTGTCACTCACACAACTTTCACATTTTTTACATCCTCAGTCTGATTTGTTCTTTCGGCGGAGAAAGAGCTCCGCTTTTATTGTCGGAAAAATAAACTACTCTTAAAAAAAGAAAAAAAAAAAAAAACGCGGGAATTGGTTGGGCGCTATTTTTGATTTTTATTATTTAAAAATTGTTAATTGTTGCTTTTAAATTAATTAAGCTGCCTAAGCCCTCAATTTCTAAACCCATTTAGTATTATGAGTGAAAACAGCGACGGCAAAATGGATTGCCAATACAATTTAAAACGCAAAAAAAACGGCGCCAAAACGGATGAAGAACCGAATCAAAAAATTAATATAAAATTTTCAAGGACCAAGAGAGGTTTATTTAAAGACTACACCCATATTTACACAGCTGATGACAAAGCAGAATACCAAATTTTACTATCCTCAGAAGCAAAACTAAACTTGCTAGTAGTCAATAAAATTTTAATGAATATTGATGGAATTAAATATGTCCGGCAAGTGGGACCGGCACTAATGAAAATCTTTTTTATGAATAAAAAAACAGCTAACGATTTTTTATTAAATGAGACTTTATTACTAAAATATAATTGGAAGGCAAGAATTCCGTATAACCAGCTGGAGTCCTTGGGTATTATAAGAGCTCCAACTGAACTCTCTGAAGAAGAGCTTCTTGAAAATATGAAAGCCTCTGTTGAAATTATCGGAGTAAAACGTTTCCAAAAGAAGACAACAGATGGATTTAAACCCTTAAGTACAGTTTTAGTTACTTTTTTATCACCTCAAATGCCCGACCATGTCACATATGAATTCATGTGGTTTGAAGTCCTTAATTATATTCGCCCCCTATTGCAATGTTTTACATGTTATAAATTTGGCCATGGTCGTGGTTCTTGCAAATCGGCACAAGTTTGCTCTCTCTGCTCGGGTGATCACTTCTTCAAAGATTGTGAAAACCAAGATAATTTAAAATGCGTTAATTGCAGCGGCTCCCATGCAGCTGTTTCTTCCATCTGTCCCATAAAATCTGCGAAACTCTCTGAAATAAAAAATAAAATAAATGGTAAAGTTACTTATGCATCTGCAGTCTCTAACACAATCAAGAGTTTGCATCCTCCTCCTCGACCTTCTCCTCTAGTCTACTCACCGAGCATAGTTTCCAAAACTCCTCCTCCAAGACAAAAAGCTTTTGTATCTGATATAATTAACTCGGATATTGTTTTAAGTACAATAACCAAAACTGTTGTTGAAATTGTTAAACGTTCATTGAACAAAAAAGAGTCACAAAGTCAAACTGGGTCCATATCATCTCAGGTAATAAAAGAATTGCTTATTTCTAACTTTTCAATTTCATAATGGATATTACACCCTTAAATATTATACACTGGAACTCCCGAAGTATTCTATCTAAAACAGACCAGTTAAAAAACTTTATACATAATTTTCCCGAACAAATAGACTTTATATTACTTAATGAAACTTGGTTAAACTGTAAAAAACAATTTAAGCTACCTGGATATGATATTATCAGAAGAGATTCTGATAATAATCATGGCGGGGTAGCAATAGCAGTCAAAAATAAATTTAATTTTAAAGTAATTGACACTTTCTCTTGTTATGATTTTCAAAATCTATTAATTTCTGTAAAAATAGGTTCTCTCACACTAGAGATATTAAGTGTATATAGACCTCCTAGTGGAAAGTTTAAAACAAAATATTTGTCACAAGCATTTTCCAAGTTCACTTCTAAACACAAATTAGTAATAGGCGATTTCAACGCCCATCACACTTCGTGGGGTGGCAGAGTTAATGACAAAATAGGTAACTTAATTCACTCCTTTGCCGACAACCATAACCTGGTTTGTTTAAATGATCACAGTGTAACTACTTTTCCCCCTTTCGGCAAAGAAGGTAACGTATTAGACTTGGTGTTCACTTCATCCGCTATGAGTTCCAGTTGTTCATTCTCGATAATAGATGATCCTATGAGCAGTGATCATTATCCTCTGTTGGTTTCCATTTACATCAAAGATAGAATAACATCAACAAAATTCCAAAGTCCATCGGATCACAGTAATAACCTACAAAATAACTCTGATCCTATTTCGGAAATTAACTTTAAAAAAATAATTTGGTCTGAATTTTCTAAGACTTGTAAAAACCAATTCTCTTCATTTATTTTGGGGAATGATTGCCTAGCTGACTATAATAATTTTCTACAAATCATTACAGATATTATAATGACATTTCCTAAAAAAGTTAAACATTGCCACAGGAAAAAAAAAGCAAATATATGGTGGAACGACACTTGTCAACAAGTAGTTTTTCAAACTAAAATAGCATTCGAATCGTATAAAAAATTTCCCAATCTTGATAATTATATACTGTATAAAAAGTTTGATGCAATAAAAAAGCGCACATTAGCTGAACAAAAATCACAAAGTTGGGCAAATCTTTGTTCATCATTTAATCGTATGACGTCGTCTAAAATTATTTGGGATCACATTCGTAAATTTAAGTTTTCAAAATCTCATTTAGAAAATAGGAAAAAATCCAACTTTTTTGATTGTCCTGATAATGCCAAGGCATTTTTAGATAAAATAGTATCAAATAATAATATTTGTAATACGTTACATTTACAAGAGTTCTTCTCTTCGGAAGGTTCTGATTCAGCCCAATGGCTTAAAGATCCATTTGGTATAAATGAACTCACTGCTTCACTATTTCCTAAAAAGATTTCATCTCCCGGTCCTGATTTTATCACATACAATGCTATAAAATTTTTGCCATCAAACGCTTTGAAAATATTATTAGATATATTTAATAAATTATACCTTAATATTTGTATCCCACAAAGTTGGAAAGTACAACATGTAATACCTATATTAAAACCATTTCAAAATCCAAATAGTGTAGACTCTTATCGACCCATTTCACTAACATCATGTTTTTCTAAAGTTTTTGAAACTATGTTAAAAAATCGTTTGGAATGGTTTATAGAAAATAATTCCATAATTCCTAATACACAATATGGTTTTCGTAAAGGCAAAAGCACAATGGATAATTTAGCATGCTTAATTGGAGATATACGTAACAATTTTAGAAATAATAAATTCACATTAGTCGTATTCCTTGACATTAAAGGAGCATTTGATAATATAGACCATGGGTATTTGATTAAAAGTTTACATTCACTAGGATTTCCCGGACATATATTACACTGGATTTTTAATTTCCTTAACAGTCGCTCTATTTATTTAAAAACCAAAACCGATCTATATGGTCCAAAAACATCATTTAAAGGTACACCCCAGGGTTCCGTAATTTCTCCACTTGTCTTTATACTTAGTTTAGTTCAGTTTATGAATAATATCCCAAATTCTTTAAAATATTTATTATACGCTGATGATTTAGCTATTTATGTTGGTTGCACTACAGTAAAAGAATGTGAATTAATAATAAACAAATCACTTGATAAGTTATATAAAATATTTAGCATAGAATTAAAACTTGAAATAAACGCGTCTAAAAGCTCTGCTGTTCTTTTTTCTAAAGGAAACTTTATTTCGTCATATCGCGTTGTTTATAACCAATCAATAATTCCGACCAGATCATTTGTTAAATACGTAGGAATGATATTAGACCATAACCTTTCATGGAAACCTCATATTGACTACATATGCAAAAAAACTGAATTAGGCTTAAATATTTTAAGATCTTTAGCAGGTGTTAGTTGGGGCTCTGATCCTAAAACTCTTAAGACATTATATATAGCTACAATCCGTAGCCATTTCGACTACGGATGTATATTTTATTCTGATGCTGTAAACCATCTTTTAAAGAAACTGGAATTAATACAAAACAAAGCTTTACGTGTTATAACAGGAGCTATGATGTCATCTCCCATTAACTCCCTTGAAGTTGAATCAGGTATTGTCCCTTTATTTGTTAGAAGAAGCTATCTTATTGACAAATACGGTCTTAAATTAGTAAGCCGTGACAATGCTGTTACATGTAGATATTTAGAACATTACAATTTCGAAAACTACAATACACCTACAACAATTAGCAACACGATTAGTGATTCAATAGTAAGTTTAAATTGGGAATTCCAAGATGTAATATACTGGTCCAAAATCTTACCCTGTCACACATTTCATTACTATAGTCTTATTGGAGATTTAGAAATTAAAATTGAAAGATTTAATAATAAAATGGAGTTCCTTGAATTTATCGCTGACAAACATGATTTTGTTCATATTTATACAGACGGATCTAAAACTATCGATAGAACCAGTTTTGCTTTTTATGACTCTCTTTTAAAACACGGTAAGGTTTTTAACTGTAACTCGTCATTTTCTATATTTTCTGCGGAAATCTTAGCTATGTTATTTGCTACCGAATATGTATTAGAGAACTCATTTGATTCACATAGGAAAATTTTAATTTTATCCGACTCAATGAGTGCTTTGCAATCTCTTAGCAATAAAAAAATCTATGCCCATGCCAACTACTTAATATATAGTCTTAGAAATAATGTATTTAGGTTAAGTAATAAAAATATTATTGTACAGTTTTGTTGGGTACCTGGACACTCTGATATATCGGGGAATGAAATTGCAGATACCTTGGCTAAATCACCAACTAATATATATTGTAATTTTAAAGTGCCCTTTACAGATTTATTAATGTTCATAAAAGAAAAAATGATTAAACGTTGGGTTATTTCATTAGATGCAACTAGAACGATAAAGGGAAAATGGTTAGCAGACATAGCTCCAGTGCCTACAACCAAAACCTGGTTTGATAAATTGCCTAGATTCCCCGGAAGATCCTTTATTACCACTCTTTGTCGGTTAAGAATAGGTCATTG
This sequence comes from Monopis laevigella, assembly GCA_947458855.1. Classification (NCBI taxonomy): domain Eukaryota; kingdom Metazoa; phylum Arthropoda; class Insecta; order Lepidoptera; family Tineidae; genus Monopis; species Monopis laevigella. Next base: position 7,783,163 of record OX381587.1, on the reverse strand, counting down.
TAAATTTCCTGCTCATCTGAATAGACTTAAGTTAGCTGATAATTCCTCCTGTAAATTTTGTAAAAATGAATTTTGTGATCTGCACCACCTAATTTTTATCTGTAAAAAATTTTCGATGCAGAGATTATTATTATTTGCAGAATGTTTAAATATATTAAGTTTTGTTCCAAGTTCTGTACAAGATATGCTGAAATATCCAAAATTGTATACTGTATTACATGAATTTATTCATTATACTGTTGGTAGTCTATAGCTTGATTTATGAATGGTTATATGATAGTATGATTCTTCTTTTCTAATTTTAATGTATGTTGTTTTTTTTTCTCTTTTATTTATAAATTAGTCTGCTAAAATATTTTGTGAATTACCTTTAATTTTAATTGATTTGATTTAAATTTGTAACTACCTATTTAGAATTTTGCAATTTCATGTCAGGATAATGGACACGCATTGATTAAGATTTTTTATATTCTATTTTAATGAAATGCTGCTTATGTTTTCTTTTATTTGTTAGGGTAGGTCTTTAGTATAATATGTTATAATGTGAATTGCTTTTATTTTTTAAATGTTTTGATTTATGTACCTCTATACTTTACTTTGTAACTCCATATATAGATATGAATTTTGTAATCTCGTGGTTAGGCTGATGGGTTGTCCAAAGCCTTAAATAAATGAAAAAAAAAAAAAAAATCTTAAAAAAAAGTACCCGGTATCACGTTTTTCAAGTATCTATTAAACGTTTTTCTTATATTAAACCTTGATAAAAAATAATAATAAAACCCATACTTAATTAAAATATCAAAATCTGACGGTAACTGTCAAACTATGTTAGAAGTTGAAGAACTAGTGATGTGTTTTTATTTTTAATGATAATTTCGATATTTTATAATCATTTTAATTTAATTTAATCAAAAGGTATGGCGACAACAGAACCGTCCAACGAGGTTTGTCAGTTACTTTTTAGTGATGTGATTTTATAGTTGATAAACTCGATATTTCTAAATAGTTTCATGGTTATGAGATATTATGCAATTATTGTTTTTTTTTTATATAATACTAATTATATTTTCTATACATACAGTTTCCCGAAAGACCCGGCATTAAAACGTAAATGGGTAGAGGAAATTAAAAGAGAAGAAAATTGGTTACCAACAAGCATACCACAAAAGGCGAAAAATAATTAAATCGTAACTTGATTCCTCAAAATGTGCTGAACATACACGATGTTCAGTACATTTTGAGACATCAAAACATACACGATGTTCAGTACATTTTGAGACATCAAAACATACACGATGTTCAGTACATTTTGAGGAATCAAGTTACGATTTAAATATTTTTCGCCTTTTGTAGTTTGCATCAACTTTTATATCTTCCTCTTGGAGGTCGGTCAAAAATGTTGAGATTGCGTTTAGTAGGTAACATGTAGTTAGTTGTGCATGTATTTAATTTAATAAATAATTTAATTTAATAAAGTAGGTATTTTAAATTATTGTTATATATACCTACATATTTTAAATCCACTAGTATTATAAATGCGAAAGTGTCTATCAGGGTGAATTTGGGCTAGTATGAGGCTCTGCTGATAAAATCTAACAACTTTTCCTATGGAACCATATGTCGCAAATGAAATGAAAAATAAAATATTTATTTATTAGGTAACAAATGCTTATAACTAGATACAAAGTTGCTTAGGGATCTACTTTTAAGTATATAGAACACCTGGGCAAGGGGCTCTAGAGAAAAAGCAAGCGAGGCGACATGTCGCGTCGCCTCAGTCAAAAACGTATGTATTTTGACAGTGACAGTAGGCGTGAGGTGCGCTGTCACCTGCCAAAGTCTATACAATTTCTATTGAAGGCGACACGACACGTCACCTTGCCTGATTTTTCTCTAAGGCGCCAGTAGACCCCTCTTTTTTTTTTTGAAATTTTTATTAATACCTAATAACAAAAGTGCATGCGCATGCGAACTAAAATAAGATATGTGTGTGTATCCCAATAGGGAATATGCATGTTTTTTTATTATTTCATTACTTGATAGAGTAACTACATTAGACCCAAAAAACATTTTTTTTTTTTTAAAGAATAATAACACCAAAATAAAAGGGTTTAAACTTTATCTGCCACTACCGCAGTAAAAAACGGTACATCACTAGCCGCCATTCTGTGAAGTCATTCGTGCTCAAAAAGCATATAAGTTTGATGTTATTGCACCTCAAAGTAAGTCAAAAGGTTCGTTTCTAACAAATTATCGTAATAAAGGTCAAGAAATACCAGAGAAAACAAGAAACTGTTGACTATAGAACACACGTTGACATTTGTTTATGCGCGAATGACGTCACATGAAGTGTTTGCTAATGTCGGAGCGTTTACAAATGCGTTCCGTTTCTACAAAAAAATGGATTTAAAAAATCGTATTTATAAAAATATAGCTAATCAAAATAAAATAGATTACTGTAAATATGTTCAAAGACATAAAAGGAACATTATATATTAAAATAATAATAATTGGCGTTCCATGCATATTGTATGTCGATAATTAATTATAAATCTTTGATGATCTCTATAAATATTTGGTTTATATCGATAAGTAATAATATTTGTTGTCGGTGGCAACACTATCGAAACTATTAAGTATGCAATTTATTATTTAGCTTTTAATAATAAAAAAACAATATACTTCATGTTGACATTTGTTTATGCGCGAATGACGTCACATGAAGTGTTTGCTAATGTCGGAGCGTTTACAAATGCGTTCCGTTTCTACAAAAAAATGGATTTAAAAAATCGTATTTATAAAAATATAGCTAATCAAAATAAAATAGATTACTGTAAATATGTTCAAAGACATAAAAGGAACATTATATATTAAAATAATAATAATTGGCGTTCCATGCATATTGTATGTCGATAATTAATTATAAATCTTTGATGATCTCTATAAATATTTGGTTTATATCGATAAGTAATAATATTTGTTGTCGGTGGCAACACTATCGAAACTATTAAGTATGCAATTTATTATTTAGCTTTTAATAATAAAAAAACAATATACTTCATAGACACGCGCACACATTCATGTTTGACAACAGCTAACTAATATCTCTTTCTTTCTCAAGCAGTTTTTTAAGTGTCAGACGCGTTGAGCTGCCATTTGAAGCCACACCTTTTTTCCCGTTCTTCATTTGTTCGCCTCGGAAATTGGCGACACCGGTATCGCACTATTATGAAACAATATAAGTATCATGCTTACTCCATTGGCGCGGGGCGCGTTTTTTTAGCTTCATGTTAGGAACGAACGAGTCATATTCCACAATTCAATTTTACCCTAAAGTTTAGTTTCAAAAGTTTAGTTCGATCGAGATTTTTTGGTAAGGATTCGAGAGGCCCCCCTGAGCTTGAGGGCCCCGGGGCCATGCCCTGCCTAGCCCCTAGGTAGCTACGCCTCTGATATCATCACGGGTGCGCCCGAGACCGCCTAGACGGCCCCAGGGTACCCAGCGGAGGGGTTTTAATCACATCTCGTCGTAGCTGATGGTATGAGTCAACACAGAACAAGTGGCTAGCTCGTCGCGAGATTAGAATAGACTCAATAACTCATCTATAAACACAAGTTGGTATAGTGAAAATGGGACCGACAGCTTAACGTGCCCTCCCGAGGCACCATAGTGCTGTTATCAAACAAATGTACATAATTTGATGAGTGAATGAGAATGAGCTTTTCTCATTGCTCATTATTTTTAAGTCCAAGGTCTAACCAACTCGCCCACCACGTATACTAAAATATCCTTTGATATCAATACGAGTACCCCCACCACTCGTAAATAAAAACACCAATGACAGCTGTTTGTTATGAAATTAATTTATTATGAGAAACAATAACAGCAAACAATATTTCCTTCGTGTAACGAATCGCAACTAGTTTTCTACGACAAATAATGCCTTTAAAAAATATAACTTTTGGTGAATCATGATTTCCTAGTCATCGGTTATATTTTTCTCATTGGTGATATCAAAGTCATCGCTGACATTCAATAAATCGTAGAACATGTACATACCGTTGGATATATTCCTTCAAGGACTAAAAAAATATATTACAAAACGTTTATATGTCTTACAATAAAAAAGTTTATATTGCCAGCGTGTCTTTCCTTACCTAGCCTATAATCCCGGGTTCTTCAAATGATGCGTGAATAAAAAACCGACATAGTGCACTCTACCACCGACGCATCTGTCGATTTTGGCGTTAGAGGTGCCTATTCATAGACTGCATAATCTACTTAACAACTCAGTTTTATAAAAACGAAACATCATATTGAAAAAAGACGACATGTTAAATTCCCACCAATTTGTTTTTTAAATGTGAATTTAAAGAAGTGTATATACAATTTCCAAGTCTGTAGCGCCGCGCCCACCGTTCGTTTTAAATATATGTGTATGTTATGGAAAACACCCTATTTTCGATAAAGATACCAAAGTATAAACATAAAATATAATAATAATATTTATTTATTTTTCTCATTACAAAAACATCAATACACTGAAAATATAAAGTGGATATAAACACGACGTTTCTTTTTGTAGATGAGCATCAGGATTAGGAATTATTATTAACAAAATGCGGCCTGCGGGGCCATTTTTAAAAATTATTCTTATACCCGTAAGTTGGTTAAAATCGAGCTTCAGTTTGTAAAAAAAAACACAAGTTTGTAAAAGTTAAAATAAAAAAAACATGGAGTTTTTCTATTTCAAATATTAATATAAAATAATTGAATGGATCACTCCATTCAATTATTTGCGTGGTTCAAGGGTACATTTTACAAAGTAGACCTATTTTCTAAGTTTGTAACTAGTGCAGATTTGAAGATATTGAAGTGCACTTTAATAAAAGCGTCGGAGGGGAAAACAAACTTAAACTCGATTTTTGTAAAAGCGAGCATAATATTTTTTAGAAAATTCTAATTATAAAAAATGCCCACTCAATCCTGATTCTCATGTTTTGTAGTTACTAGGTAGATACCTAATATTAAATAATTCATGACTTGACCAAAAAATACTAATAATGGATAATAAAAATATTTAGGTGGTGGCCGACCATTGGTTATACCACACTTAAAAAAAACTATTTTATACTACACCTGCTCGGAAAGTAGGTTCTTACTTGCGTAAGAATAGGTCAGAAAGTACGTCTTTGTAGTCGTACAAATATGCGGGAGGAAAAAGTGTATGAAAATCCATTGTTAACGTGCTTAAGCGGAAGGAAAAAGTATATGAAAATTCATTGTTAACGTGCTAGTTTTTTTTTTATTTTTTTTCTTCAATTCTTCCAAATTAGGAAAGGCAAGGGTTCAAAGCCATACAGCCTAATTTTTTTTTACAAGTTCGAAATTTTTATCAAAATAAAATATAAGTTTTAACAACTGTAATAATTTTAATATAAACTTTAATTAATAGAGATTTTATTTTTTATTTTCCTCGTAGGTGTAGTATAAAGCACTATGTATCACTCGGCGAGAAAGTGCGATTCCTAACTCGAGCGAATTAAGGCCCTCCGCTTCGCGTCGGGCCTCAAACTTCGCCCTCGTTAGTAATCGGTGACTTTCTCCCCTCGGTGAACAATGTACTATTAATTGCCAGGTTGTAACCCCGGTGTACCAATGAATTTTTAATACTTCTGCCCTCGGATAAACACCACTATAGTGCCTCGGAGAGCACGTTAATCTCTCAGTTTCACTATACCAAATTGTAAGTGTTGATACGGGTTATTGAGTCCAATAAAATATCCAAACACTGCGGCGAGCTGACCACTTGTTCGGCATACATTCAAAATACCATCGGTTACGATGAGGTGGAAAACCCCACCACTGAGTACCCTTATGCAGTATTGGCGTGATAATAAGGGATAATATTATGTAAACTCAGACCAGTAAAATCAAATACCTCGCCATATTGCGGATAATGTTAGAACTAATTACTTGTATGTGTACAGTCAACGGCAAGGTGAAGTATACGTTATAAAAGTAAATTGACCCTTAATACAAAGGTGTACAGTCAACGGCAAGGTGAAGTATACGTTATAAAAGTAAATTGACCCTTAATACAAAGGTATAGAGTGCATGGGGGTATACCATGACCTTGCCATTGACTGTACCTAACAAGTTTTTTTTTATTTGACAGCCTCCGTAGACTATTGGTTACGCCTTCGGCGTTGAATCCGGAGTTTGTGGGTTCGATTCCCACCCATGGCAAATAAATATTAGTACGTTTATCTGTACAGTTTGTCATGGTCTGGGAGTTTATAAAATATAATATGTATTATATCATTGTTTCTGGTACAATTTGTGTAAATTGTCCTTTAATTATTATGATTATTTACAGGGGTGCGATTTTTGAATGTCAGCGATGAGTTTGATATCACCAATGAGAAAAATATCACCATTGACTATGAAATCACAATTTATCAAAAGCCGTATTTTTGACAGTCATATGTGCCGTACCAACTTACAAATGTTCTCATTCACTAGAGCTACTTGCGTTTCGTTACACAACAGCAAAAGTTGTCTATCGTTCTTGTTCCTCATAATAATTAACATGTCTATGCTAAAACATAAAAACTTAATTGTGGAACAGAACTCAGTGTACATTATCTGTGATAATTATTATCTGTCATAGATGGCTTTATTTGCGAGTAGTATTGATATCATAGGTATGATATTTTAGAAACCCGATGAGATTTAAAAGTACGAAATTCAGAAATCGATGAATACTTGAACAATTCAGTGATATTTAGTCATCCTCTAATATTCTAAAATCGCACTCCTGTTCCAAGGGTGAGTTTCCTAAAATATTTAACTATATTTAAATTTCGTATGATAATGAAATATGACGCCGTTTCGCCATTCAATGTAGAAGACATAGAAAATCCTAAATAATTAATATATAAATTTAACGATAGTTAAATATTTCAATAAACTTTATTTAATTATAATACACGATTAATGCCTTTTTTATATATTTTATTTATTATCAAACTTATTTTACATTATTTATATATTTAAAAAAGATTAAAACTAGATGTATAATTTTATATATTATTAATTGGGTATATATAGTAATCTAAGAATTTAAATTTATATGGATATAATATGCAATATTATTATTTTACTATTTTTTTATTTATTGGCAAGACCACTATAAACATTGTTTTGAATATTATATTGTAATATATTTCTAGTCGATTATATTTTGCCAACTATAGTTATAAGAAAATTGTAAATATTTTTGATACATAATAGCTCTACAATAAAAGTAAATATACAATAAATACAAAAATAATAATTATATACTTAACTAATTCAATAATACTATTTAACAAACTTAATATATTTTTGATAATATTTTAAAGTAGGAATAATATAAATAAAAATACACCATTGATGACAAAATCCATAGTCATATAGTAATAATTATTATTAAAATTAATTATGAAAAATCTAGAAAATATGTCTAATGCGCTTTTTTTAAACTTTTCTACAGAAAGATTTCTAATAAATCCAAAGGGGATTATCATTTATTTTGTTATCCTTTTTTTTTATCTTAATTTTAACTAGAAACTAACTTTTACTTTTAGATTTTGCACATCAATGCTAAAATTATTATAATATAATATTGCGGAATGACATGTATTTAGCACAAATAAATTAATAATAAATGATTTTTATCTAAATGATAGTAATTAGAGAACTGTAACGACAAAAATATCTTAACAAATGCTAATTAAATGCAACAGTCGAAATATTGATAAGTATTTAGACATTTTTTTTCAAAATGCCTAAAAATGATTCATTATTACAGTTTGTCAATTTGAGAATATTTATAACTTGACAAATATTTTCTATTATACCTTGTCTTGGTGGTGACTCGAACTCCATCCAGGCTCGCAAAATTTACCTATTTAGGTAATAAATAATTAAAATTTATGACGTTACAGTTCTTCCTTAAAGTCATGATAATTTTAAGATAATATGCTCATAAAATGGCGTCTACATATGACGCCATTTTATTTTCTTTTCAACTCTATTAATGGTAATTTATTTATAAATTAGCTTTTTAATGAGAGACTATGATCAGGACCATGTAAAGCCTATTTTTTTGCCTTGTACTTCCCTGTGAAAACATTATAAAATAATAAAATATGCAGGCCCTGATGATAGGACTAAATTTTGGCAAAATAAATTCTATAATAGACCTCTATTCGGATTTAGGATCTTCTGGTTCCGGCGCGGACGCAGTTTCCACTTTGGTCTCTGTCCATCTCCCCTCTTTTTCGGCCAACTCTTTCTCTTCATAGAGATTCCTTTCGATGTTACTAACACATTTTTCCGTAGAAGCATGTTTAATATTTGTACTATATTCGTGGTTGTATTCTTTTTGAAACTTTTCTAGTGATAATGATTCCTGTAAATAATAAATATGCTTATTACATTTCACACATATAGCCCCGGTCACAAACCAAGCTCTAGGCTTGTACTATGTATACCAGAAACCACAATAAGACTAAGGCAACTTGTTGAAATTTTTTTTTTCTCGGTGGGAATCGAACCCACGACCTCCGGATACAACTCAAACGATACAACCACTAGACCACGGAGGCTGTCAATAATAATATGACACATTTTATACATATTGCCAAAACCACAAACTAGGCAATAAGCCAATTGGTATACCAAGAACAAGAAAAAATGTACATAAATGTACTAATATCATTTGCCTAGAGTGGAAATCGAACCAACAACTTTGTAGTAATGACGATGGGTTTAACAAATATGGTATAATTCACTAATTTTCTTAATGCATTAAGTCTTCTAGTTCAATAAGGTACTAACACAATAGGCATGAGAAATATTTTTAAAATTAACTCGCCATATTGCGGATAACAAAAAAATATTTTTTATTATTTCCTGTATTGCTCAAGTTTGTTGTGTGTTGTTATTTGTTTTTTACTAGACATGAGCCTCTGTATAGAATTAAAACAGTAAATTCGCAAGACACTTTGTTTACTTTAGAAATTGAACTGTCAGACTATTACACAGAGTTGAAATACTTCAAACAAGGCAAAGAATTCAAATATTCAAGATGGCGGCATTTTAAAGCCAGCCTAAATTAAACTATATGGACCATCGGAATAAAACAGCCCTAGTGTGTTTTTTAACGTTTACTTTCGATCAATCAATACTTGTCTTGCTGAAGGTTATTTTCCAGCTGAATTAAAAATCGCTAGAGTAACTCCTATCTTTAAATCTGGTAACAAATCTGATCCTGGAAACTACCGTCCTATATCCGTGCTACCAGGGGCCTGACCAAAGAACACGATCGCCAATCGAATCGCCGCATCGATCGGTAAAAATGTATAGGAATTTTACTCTATGGGTAGAGGCTGATCGCCGAGAAACGTCAAATCCCATACATTTGGCTTTCGATAAGTATTTCGATTCGATTATCGATTGGCTCTTTGGTAAGGCCCCAGTATTATCTAAGATTTATGAAAAAGTACTATATAATAGGCCTGGCACGTATCTCACTGATACACACTTTATTCTCGAGAACCAATATGGCTTTAGATCTAAATCAAGTACTCTGTCAGCAACTATGGACCTAGTTACTAAAATAAAAAAACAAATAGATAATCGTTCTATAGCTATGGGTATATTTATTGACCTTAAAAAGGCATTTGACACTGTGAGCCATCCTATTCTATTAAACAAACTCAAAACCTTATGCCTTTCTGGAATGGCGTATAAAATTTTCGAATCCTATCTTGATGGTCGAACTCAGATCGTACGAATAAATAACTGCAGCAGTGACTCGATGCCGATAACATATGGAGTACCACAAGGATCAATTCTAGGGCCCCTATTATTTTTAATATATATTAATAATATTAACGAATCTCACTTGCACGGACACTTAACTTTATATGCTGATGACACATGCCTGTTTTACTTCGAACCTACTACTCAAGAAATCCAAAGTAAAGCCCAAGATGACCTGAATAATTTATCCAAATGGTTTAAAGCTAATCTACTAACTATAAACACCAATAAAACTAACTATATTTACTTCACTGCAAAAAATAAACCTATTAACACTAACACTACCCTGACTGTAAATGGCCAAATTATTAATAACTCAACTCATGAAAAGTATCTCGGGCTTATTTTAGACAGAGGACTAACATGGAATGCTCACATTGATCAAATAATATCAAAGTTAACCCCTCTAACTGGAGTATTGAGAAAAATATCACCCTTACTTCCCCTTAAAACTCGGCAAACTATATATTACTCTCTTGTGTATCCTCATCTCGAATATCTTTCAGCAGTATATGGCAATGCAGGAGCAACAAATATAAAAAGACTGCAAATAGCTCAAAATAAAGTTGTTAAAGTATTGTTTCATTATAATTACCTCACACACACATACAGTGGATTTATACAGAGATACAAAACTTATGAACATATCAATAATTTACAAATATAACACATGCATATTAATTAAAAAAGTTATGGATAGTGACATTCATTCATCCATAACTTTTAAACGCAACAATGAAGTGATCACAACGTATTCCACCAGAAGTGCTCAGAATCTGTATATACCTATGCCACGAACCAACTTTGGAAAGAAAAACATAACTTTCGAGGGTGCACAAATTTATAACTCGCTACCAACTCCAATAAAGGCTGCTAAATCATATGCAATTTTTAAAAAGCTGTTGAAGAATTATTTTAGGGATGTTGAATGTTAATACAAAATAATTGGATACCTACTCAAGCTAGATTGCATATTATTTACTTACATGTCTTGTTTAAAATTTGATTTAATTTGGTTTTGTTTATCATAGGTTTATCTTTTGTTATATATATTTTGTTTCTTTTTAGTGCTTATGTAATATTTAATTTAATTTTGTGTTTTCATGGGGGGTCATTGCAGGATGTGGACGGGTTTGCGTTACAATAATTTCGTCTCATTGGATGAAAATCAGCCGTCAATTAATTTACTAGTATGAAGCCATATGGACGTTATAATAGAGCTGATATTCCCAAAACAACTTTAAACCATAGACAAGGCAGAAAATGAAGTTTTGTCACGTAAATTGCTTGACGGATTTCCGTAATGGCCCTCCTGTTTATTTTTGAGATAAAATGATGCTGTTATTCTCCTCAATATAAGCGAATTTGTGTTCTTTTTGAGAGAAATAAAGATTCTTTAAACCTAGTTTACTATACTACTTCGTTAAAATTTTCAGCAACCACACGCCAGCATTTTTTGTTCTCAAAATTTCCGTTTGGGGCATAAGCAGTAAATTTACAAAATTTAATTAAACTCACACTAGAGCTACTGATATTTCCATACTTAATTTAGGTCTTGTCGCCAAAGACTATCATATCTCGTAATGACTCCCCATGCTTTACAAATACTTACAGCAAACAATGGGAACAGGTTTTCATACTGGTCGGGGTCTGCGATAGACTGCGCCGCCTTGGGATTGGTCTTGGCCACGTGCGCGCGCCATTTTGGTACTATTTCATTAACTCGGGATGGGACGTAAGACCTACAAATTATCAAAACCAATAAATATGAAAAATATATAAAAACCTAATTATTTATAAAATATTTATAGTGTTTTAGTTAAAATGTTGTTGTGACTTGTTCTTATTATTATTTTCTTAAATTAATGGCCTCTTCGCATTACACGAAATATGCCAATGTCGAGTTCTGGGTAGTCACAAAAAAATACACATCCACAGTAGATATAGATTTTATTGATAGTTTGCACCCTTAAAGATTTTTTTTTAATTTTTAGCATGAATTTGTCGATCCGATTCGCAGACATGTTTAGGCGTGCTAGATACAAAATAAATCACATGCCATATTCAGTAAAAAAAAATACAGTGAAAAAAAAAACCACATAAGTGTACAGGAAATGAACTCCAACGTCAAAAAACATCTAAAGGTATCAGTGATAATAAAGTTCTTTTTGAAAAAAAATGAACGTGGATGTGTAAATTTTACTTACACGATCCTAATAACATTTTTTTTTTTTTTATTTCGAAATGACAACTAAAGTAATATTTTTAGAAACACTAATTAAACTTTGGTTGTCTTTTCAAAAGTTAATGGATTTTTTATAAAGAGACTATTTAATTAGGATGGAGTAAATAATAATTACACCTCCACGTTTTTATTTTCTTAAAAAAACTTGTATTATTATTATTTTCATTAATGGCGTCTTCGCATTACGCGAAATTTTGCCAATGTCTAGTGGGTAGATTTGTAAAACTTTTTTATCTATAGTAAAAGAGGGATAATAGGATGGAAAGGAATTGGGAAAGGACTAGGGTAGAGAAAGGAATGGCGACATGACCGTATGCAAACATACGGTATAGTCCTGCCAATGTCTAGTGAAGAAGGAAAAATCTACAGTAAAATGGGTACCGCCATTTTACTGAAGATTGTGGGATTATTTGAGATAACACAAACACCGAGATCACTGCGTAAATGCTACACTTCTCACACTTAATATTACTATACGAATGCTTATTCTACAAAATTAGTACACTTTTGCACAATAATATTCAATAAAATTAAATTTGAAAAATATAATATAAACACGCGTCTAGTGTTCGGGCTACCCTCAAAGAATCAATAAAACTTGTAATATCACTGAAAATAACATTTTGACGTTTGAGTTCGCGAATCCATTTTTTTTCTGTACCCCTAATGTGAGTTTTCTAACTATTACTTTGTGTTGGAGTTAACAAAAAAAATGTATGGGAAATAGTTCAGCGCTCCAAGCAAAAATTTCGAGAACTAAAAATGTGAGCGTGTGATTGGTCAAAATGTTAACGCAGTAGTAAAGTTAACGCGAAAGTAAATGTTAAAAAAACTCACACTAAGGCTACTAGTGGTGAGCAGACCTACAAAGTTCATGAATGGGGTCAATAAATAAATGTTCTTTAACAATATTCAACGGCTACTATGCCGGCTAAATGATGCGATTACGAAATGGGAGGAAATTTCCTGGCTTCTTTATAATTTTTTTTTTTTTTTCTCTTTTACTTACCTAGCAAATAAAGCGGCTTCTGGTAGTCTATTGGTGGCCACTAACAGATCGAGACACTCGTCCACCTTCCCCAACGTGAACAAAGACAAAAATGCGACGTTGTTCTGTCCTTCGCCAGACGCCATAGTTCCGAGCTCCTCCATTAGATCTTTGTCACCTGGATTTTTTGGAAAATAATCCCATTATTATCGGTCAACTATTTATTTTTTAAGGATACTGCATTCGTAATTGCGAAGTTTGCGTTTTCTATACAAAATTAGCTTACGCACTTTCAGTATCTCTTCACTACAGTGTCGCAGATTTTTTTTTTAAATATTATTGATAATACAATAGTATTTATTGCAACAGAATTATTTATACGTACAATTACCAAAATAAAAATAATATTTGAACTATGACTAACAGCCAAGTTGTAGTATTGTATAAGCGTCAACATGACTGCAGAGCCATTAAGAGAGTAACTCTGGCTCTGTATACAACGAGTGGTATGCAGTAGCTCTGTCATGAGTTTTATTAAAGAATCTTTAACTGTACAGTATAAACTAACCCAAAGTAATGTTTTTGGAAAAAAAAAGTCAATCAGACGAACTGAGTGATCCCATAAGGTATCTGTTTTTCTTTAAAACCATACGGCACATAAAAATATCTACCTTATGGAGGTACATAATACGAAGATACCCTAAGGCCTAAATAGCCTTTCCAAACATGAAAATACAAAACAAAAATAATTATTAACAAGACGCAAGAACATAATATGGCGGCGACGAACAAAGAAAGCTAATTTAGACCTTGAGCCACTTCCGTATTTATTCTTCAATGAAACTTTTTTTAAAGTCATGTTTAAAATATTCAATTAATGTAAACCTTATTATGTAAGGCATTTATGAAAAGTCAAAAAATAATATGTAAAAATATGTTCCACCCACAGACAAATGTTGAAAATATAATAAATAATAAACAGATAGTGAACTATTAACATTAAAAAGTTTTAAGCTTCTCACCAGTAGTAGAAGCAAAAAGGATAAGGCTGCCATAATCATGAGCCTTCTGGAAGCATGTCCTGGTTAGCGCCACATCGGCAGCAGTCGCGGCGGCCGTCCCCAGCCTTCTCCATCGTCCAGCAGAATGTTCTCCAGCCCCCTCAGAACGCTCCAGGATATCCCCTAGCTCTAGGGCTTTGGAGAGCAAACCTAGACTGAGGGCCAACTCGAACTGATGTTCTGGGTCCGTGGACACTGCTAGGGCTTGTTGTTTGAATCCCTGAAATACATAAAGGTCACTTAGTAAGTTCTAGATTGTTAGTGTACTACTAAAATACATAAGATATGTTTAGGACACTTTTGTTAATTTCATAAAGGTAGATTTATAAGAGGGTAGTTGTGCTTTACCTCATAGCTACAATGCGCGACCGGACCGCGCTCGAGTAAAGAAGTCCTTATACCTAGCTGTGAAAATCGGTTCAACAATTTATGCGGAAATATCGCTGTGGTTTTGTTGTGAACAACCCTAAAAACCATTTGTGTATCTTGTGAGCATTATCAACAAAATTAAGATGGTTCAAAGGTGATCGGTCCACCAAAACGGACAATTTATATGTGGCTAAGAAAAGCTACATATTATCGGCAGACATCTCCAGTATAGGACCCGGTGCGGTGGTTTGATACCAAGTCCAAGCGGTGTACTTCTCTTAAGTACACCGCTAGGTCTTCCCTCTGTTGGTCCTTAACTTTTTTGGAATTATCAATTATTGGCCAAAATATACAGTCCACTTTTTATCGGAGCACAAATGTGAGTGTAAAAAACCGCACAAGATATATTCATAGATATTAGATAATCACTAAATCTAGGGCTTTACAAAGGAAATCTAGACTAATAACATAATTTTGTGTTCTATACATTTATTCATATTTTTATTTATTAAAATGACCAAACTGTGCACTTTTATGTAACAAAATCTTTTAAAATCATAGTGCTCAAACGGAATAGAGTGGGGCAGCACAATCACAACTTATTTAACCAAACATACCTGCTTTTCCAAGAAATATGCAACTCGTGTTCTTTGCTCTTGTGGTACGACTGGCAGCACCTTTAAAATATAAAATAAAAACATTTGTTAAAATCAAAAAAAGTACCTTGACAGTACCCAGTGATGGGTTTTTATTGACAGTACCCACCTCATTGTAACCGATGGTATCTTTAAAATCTACACCGAACAATTGGCCAGGGACCTTATTCCATTATGCTCAGTTGATATCTAAATCGTTTAGTAGAATCAGGCCCCAGCTAATCGCGATTTAATTATTTTGTAAAATGATAGAATGGAAAAAATGATCACGATTGAAAGCGGTGAATGATATATGTGATATTGTGGCAAAGAATATACAATAGTACTACGTACAGAAGATATTCTCTTCAAATACACTAAGGCTTAGTTGCACCAAAATGAACTCTCTGTAAATGTAATCATTAAAGTTAAAAATGGCGTCAAATGCACCAATTTTATTTTGCAGCTGGTACATTTGACGCCATTTTTAATTTTAATCATTACATTACATTAACAGGCACTTTGGTACAACTCAGCCTAAATATCGATCGCCATGCAACATTAGAGTCTAGCTCACACCTCGATACGGCAGGAAATTTATTTACACGCCATCTTGTTGACATAGACAACGTTTCAATACTTTAATTGCGTCCGCTAAATGTCGACACCGCTATTAGAGAAAAGCTAAACTTTGCAGAGTAACCATAGTGTTTCTTCGACTTCATAGTTCCTTTCGAAAGGCAAAATTGAGGTCAAACGAGACTATATATATATATATACAGATGTAAAAACCGTCAAGTGATCTAGTCAAGTTTCGGTTTTAAGCTGTGGGTTCAACCGTTTTCCGGAGACTACTGTTTCGATTTGTTGTGGGTTCGATTCCCACCCATGGAAAAAATATTAGTATTTTTTTCTGTACAGCTTGTCATGTACTGAGTATTTATACAATATATCGTTGTTTCTGGTACACATAGTACAAGCCTAGAGCTTAGTTTGTGACGAAGCAATATGAGTAAATTGTCCTACATATTATTATTTCTTGTAGACGAGTTAGTCTCCTTACATGGTACGGTTACAAAACGGGCGATTGATTTGACAATAAAGCAACAAGGATATCAAAATAGACTCATAATGCAAATACGTCCATATCGCCACCTATTACGTAACCGCATCATTTAGCCGCTATAGTGGGAGCGATTAATATTGTTAACAACAATGTATTGATCGACCCCATTCATGGACTTTGTAGATCTGCTTAACATCAGGTAGATACAAAGTCACATGCCGTGCTCCATAAAAAAACAACATTATAAAAAGATTTTCTAATAAAATAAAATTAGACTTATAACAATTACCTTGTCCGCTGTCTCGAAGTCTCGCCGCATAACGGCCGTTTGATACTCTAGTACAGAGAGCAACAACGAATACGATACAACATTTAAGTCTTTGTCGTTGAGGTACAATCTGCAAAACAAATACCATAATAAAAATATATGATTATTTTTATTTAAACTATAAAATAAAAGTAACACAAGGACCTTAGGATAGATACATATCGATTTTATAAATGAATCTTGATTTATAAAATTATTTTTTATTTTATTGACAGAGTCGACTTGACGCCCATACAAACGTACTTCCAATATTACAACTTGGCTGTTGGTCGAAGTTCAATTTTATTTTTATGTTGGTAATTGTAGGCAAAAATCTTTTTGTTGTGGGTAATTATTTTTTTTTGTATTATAATATTAAAAAGGTTTTTTTCTGATTTCGAATAAAATTAAAATAATGACCAAACACAGAAATATTAATAAATACAAAGGCCGACAAAATTATTATTTTAATTCTGCGACAAACAGTAATCAAGTATTATTGGAAGTGCGAAAGCTAATTTTGTATAAGAACGAGAAGTTTGCGATTACAAATGCAACGCCCTTAAGGTGTTTCAAGCTATTTTTTTTTTAATTCTTCCACCATTGTGGAAAGGCAAAGTTCTTTCGACCATACAGCCATGTCTTAAGTATCTTCTCATTTAGTAAAAGGCCGAAGCCATGTCATACATTATTCAAGCTATTGTTAGTAAAACTCATTCGTGCCTTTACACTTCAGATAGACAGAATAACGCGTAAAGCTAAAAGCCATTCTACAATAAAATAATTGGAATACTTCTGAAAGCATTACCTGTTTTCCTTGGCCACATATCCAAGTATATACATAGTGCGGTCCACATTGGCCACGGTCACAATTTCTCCTCCAACATAGTAGTTGATTCTGTTCAGAGTGTTGGTGTATATGAAACAATCACCCACCCAGACGCCTGTTTTCACTATTTCATTTACTTCGCCTATGACCTAAAAAAGGTAAATAATTAAGTATTATTAATTTATTAAAGGGGAAGAAAACTGACAAATTTTCCCACTGATGGCGTTTTGTCGCTTGACCCAACTTAGTTAGAGATGATTCTTGTATTTAATTTTGTATAAGCTGTAGAATTATGTTGAAGATAATGTGCAGTAAATACATTTTGTTTAAAAAGCACGAGGAATTATTTTTAATTATATATTTTTTTGTTAAACACAAAATAATCATACATATTTATGTATTTATTTTGTTATATTATTTATGTAGTTGTATATTGGCGTATGTAATTTTATAGTTTATGTATTTTGTTTAAAATTGCTACCAGTGTAGATTACAATCTTTATTCTTCTAAAGGTTAACTGGTAGATAATGACTAAGGCATTAAGTTCGCCTTTGTACAAATATTTTAGTATCTCTCTTATAAACGCGATAATTTTTTTTTTATAAAATCAATACCAATAACAACTACCATTGAATAAAATATGAAAAAAATACATAGTCAAGCAAAATGTATGAATGGCGTCGACCAATTGTTGCTGCAATCAGCAACAATTGTTGGACACATTTTGTAGGTCTGCTTACCACCAGATAGATACAAAGTAACATGCCGTGCTCCAATATAATTTTAAAAAAACTACATATACATAATACTACCAACTACACAATGATCTAGAAATCGGTCATTGTACCTTGTGGAAAGGAATAGGATAATGATTTTTCATTATAAAAACTACCTATAAATTTAGATAATAATCATACTCTTCTTTTAAATATTACTCTATTCGGTGCCCATTATCCCATTTCCCATTGACCTAATAAATAGGTCTGGTCCAAAGTTCTTTTGATGATTTTTTTTTTATTTAATTAAAATGGTATTACCTCAAAAGCATCCTCCACCCCATCCTCGCCGACAGTCCTATTGGCGCGCGCGTCTCTCACGGCGGCCGCATGGTGGCGCAGTATGAAGTATGAGTCGTCTGTTCCCACACATACGAGGTTACCAGATTCTGACCAGTACACTTGGCGGGGCTGGATCTCGATACTACAATAATAATAATAATATGTAGGACAATTTACACATATTGCTCTGGTCACAAACTAAGTTCTGAGCTTGTACTATGTGTACCAGAAATAATGATATAATACATATTATATTTTATAAACACCCAGATCATGACAAACTGTACAGAATAACATACTAATTTATTTTTTTTGCCATCGGTGGGAATCGAACCCACGATAGATAACCTCCGGATACAACGCCAAAGACGCAATCACTAGTCTATAGAGGCTGTAATCAAATGTGCATAAAATTAAAAAGTCCATGCTAAAGAAATCGCGGTTAGGAGTAACTTCCTAAATAAGTCGCACATTTTACTAAATATCAAAAGTCTTAAGATGTTGATTGTTCACAGTACGTACACTTTTAATACCAAGAAAAGGTTTCCTTGGTATTTTCAGGTTCCAAGCCTTAATGATAACGCATAGCTAACCATTAACCCATATAATATATTTAAAAAAATATATACTGACCGTCGAACCAACTCTAGATGTTCCCAGTCGTAGAATGAAAATGCTGTGCCCCCCATTGATTTTACCCCCAACATGTAGCCTCCGAAAATACCTAAAAAACACTTGTTTACTTTAACAAAAACATAAAATTAATACAATTCTTATTGTGAAAAATTAGGAAATGTACATCAACATCTATAGTTGGTAAAAAACCAGTTTTAAGTAGGGTGAATTTAAAAGGTCGTACAAGTATTTTGGGCTAATATGAGGTTCTACTGGTCAAATCGCACATTTCGCATGTAACCATGTGTCGCAAATGAAAAAAAAAGTCTCCCCCATACAAATTGGTCATTATAACATTAATAGTTTGTACGGAGAAGCATATTTTTTTTTTCATTTGCGATAATTGCGACACGTGGTTCCATAGGAAACGTGTTCGATTTGATCAGTAGAACCTCATATTAGCCTATTTGGCTCTCGAGAAACGTTTAAACGGCCTCAGGGTACCCAGCGGAGGGATTAACCCATCCTCATTTCGCCGATGGTATTCGGAGACCTAACAAGTGGCGAGCTTGTTGCGGTGTTTATGATGAAATAGCCTCGTTGTATAAAGCGGTCACCCAACCCAGGCCGGCCTTGTTGTCATCTGCTTAATCACAAATATTTTGAAGTTCGTGAAATAATGAAAGTATACTTTCATTTTATTGTAGTATTTTTTCATTATTTCAGAGGTCCTACCTTGAGTATTTATTTCGTATTAATGTAACACCAATAGGGTCACTTTGAAAATATGAAAAATAAAGTAGGACCCCATTGGTGGTTCCTCAAGGAGTAAAATTTTTTTTAGTCCTACGCCTCTGAAATAGTATGTGATATGAGTATTTGCTTTATTTTAACATAAAGTGTGAAGATTAAGTTCGTGAAATAATGATAATTATTATTCGATTTTTTTTTGTTCATATATAATGAGAACTTAATACTTAACATGTTGAATGAAGTAACAAAAAGTGTATAAATCCTCTGAAATTCCGGAAATATATTTATGCCGGTCTTAATCCGGGATTCAGGAATTTATAAATTATTCTTTGAGTACATAGGTATTTCATTATTATTCAGGCAGGCATTGGAGACACCTGACAACGGAATATTTCGAAGAATCTTAATTCGATTTTACGTTTACATAGTAAATTTACGTCATAATAAAATGTTTAGTTTTACATACAGGAAAATTAAATTAAATTGGCCGGACTTTGTATTTATTTGTTATTCTTATCTCAAGTAACTAAAACGCAGTTGTTCCCTTTGTTTCAAAATGTTTTTATAAAAGCTACTTCAACCCCGAAAAGTGTAGTTAAATATACTATTCCAAACTCTGGTAACAGACAAAAATAACAGTGGCTAGTGCCCAAAGGCCTTACCAAAGAGCCAATCGATAATCGAATCGAAATACCCATCGAAAGGCAAATGTATGGGATTTGACGTTTTTCGTCGATCAGGCTCTACCCATAGAGTAAAATTCGTATAGGTACATTTTCATCGATCAATTCGATTGGCGATCGTGTTTTTTGATCAGGCCCCTGGATTAGAAAACTTAAAACCTAAACGCTTCATAGAATATAGGAACCAATACAAACAAGATCATACCTTCAGCTCCAAGTTCTGGTTTAAAACTTTGCCTCTCCTTAAAATTCTTAAACACCTTGATTGTATTACAGTTTTCTAGCGTAGCATATTCATTGCTGTCTGATGCCCATACAAACTCCTGCGCAGATCCGAAGGCCTTATTTCTCAATGCCATAGCGGTGTAGATTATATATTCACCATCACCACAGACCACCATAAACCGACCGTTGGGATTATGGGCCAGGGTCTGAGGGAAAATGTCACAGGAACCCATATCTTTTACTGCCACTGGTAATCTTTCACCATCTTTTATTTCGGTTCCTGTAAAAAGAGAGACAATGTTGTTAGCTATCAATGGATTCTCTGTGCGGTTGGAAAGTCTATCGAGTGGTTGGGAGCCAGAGGAGTGAAAGGCGTGTTTCCGGACTTGAGACCACGAAGCATTCAATCCCTCAAGTCCGGGAACACGCCTTTCACTCCTCTGGCCTTTCAGAATTAAACTCTCCTCTTCACTGTGTCCACAACCCTCACTAGGAAGCCAAACAATATATAGTGATCCCTTTCAGCGCTTTCCATAAAAGGTAAAAACACATATATTAGTTTTTCCACTAATATAAGCGCTATTATACCTACATGTTGTAGGTTGACCGGTTATATTATTTAGATTTAAAAGGCTTAAATCCACCAGGCACTTGGTAGCGGGTAGAAAATATTTTTTTTGCCTTTAACACTTTTTATAGGAGCGTGTCAAGTAGTTGAACTTCGAAGCATGCTATTATTAGTTAATACAATTTGATTCGAGGCCAGACTTACGAAACTGAGTGCCTGTCTATCAGATTATCTGTTAGGGATATCTCGGGAACAACTAAAGTTAGCCATATTTAAAAAAAAAATAGGTTAAGTACCTCTACCACAAGTTTTTGCAAAAAGTTTTACTATAGTCGCTAGTAACTATAGATAGGAATCAACCAATAAGAAAGGTTTATTTGAAAAACTAGCTGTGCTCGCGACTTCGTCCGCGTGGAATAGTTATTTTTTTATCATACAAACTTTCATCCCCTATTTTATCCCCTTGGGGGTAGAATTTATCAAAATGATGAATGCCTGCGTCATAACATCTACCTGCATGCCAAATTTCAGCCCGATTATTTTTTTTATATACGTGGTGGCCTAGTTGGTTAGACCTTGGACTTAAAAACGCTTAGGTCCCTGGTTCGAATCCCGGTGTGTACCAATGAGTTTTTAATTTAAAAATTTATGTACATTTGTTTGACAACATCACTATAGTGCCTCGGAGAGCACGTTAAGCTGTCGGTCCCGGTTTCACTATACCAACTTGTTTAACTGTTTATAGATGGGTTATTGAGTCTATCCAAAACATCGCGACGAGTTAGCCACTTGTTCGGTGTAGACTCATACCATCGGCTACAACGAGATGGGATTAAAACCCCTCCGCTGGGTACCCTGGGGCCGTCTAGGCGGTCTCGGGCGCCGTAAGGCACCCGTGATGATACATATACATAATAGAGTAAAATAAATAATACACTACCTTCAGGCAGAGCTTTTAAATTGACTTGTTGCATCTCCGAATGTTTGGCCCATACAATCTTGCCTCCATTAACATCCATAGATATGGCCGGCTCTTCGCGACCTATTTTAACCATTACGGTGCCTTCATCATATCTGTTAAAATAAATACACATATTTACAGACCAAAACAAATCAAATATGTAGAATGATGCCAAATGTTCCGGGCAATTAACCACAGCTATGAGGGCACTAATTTAACTATATAAATCAAGTTAAATCGATAATAAAAATTATTGAATATATATAAAATATATACATTGAATTATCAGAATATCAATATTCATTATGACGGCTGTCATAATGAATATCAATCTTCTGGCACTGGTTTGATGGTTTATGACTGAGCAACATTTTCATAACTAGTCTTAATAATTTCCTTCATTCACTTATTTATTGTACTTAATGTAGATATAGGTACCTACTTTATACCTCTCACATTGTATTAGTGTAAATTGTCTTTCATGTTTTTTAGTAACCTATTGGTAACTTAGCATAGATTTATTAGGTAATTGATAGGTGTTTGTTTAATAGTTAAACAAAGTGTTAATTTTATTTTTTCTTTGCTTGTTTCTATGGTAAGCAGACCTGCAAAATACATGAATGGGGTCGATCTAGACAAAGGGTTGTTTAATAGAATTGATTGCTCCCACTATGCCGACTAAATTATACAGTTACTAAATAGGCGACAACAAAGATGAATTTGCATTACGGGTCTATATAATAATCAACTACCTATTTAGCAAACGCACCCTGAAAGGAAATTATGCAATATTCTCCTGAAAACCGGTGAACCCTCAGACAAGTCACTTAACTTTTTATGCATCTTATAGGCTGTGTAACGAGACCGGTTGGTTGAAATAGTGAAATAATAGAAACCTTCTTCCCATCTAAAAACTTACTGTGATCATACTTGTATATTGAAATAAATAAATTAACAATTACTTTATATAAACACCTAAACCATGGCAGCTGTACAGAAAAATTTACTAAAAATATTTGCCATGAGTGGAAATCAAATCCACAACCTTCAGCTACAAAGCCTACACACCACTAGACCATAGAGGTAGTCACAGTAAGACCTATTCAAACTTACCCCACAGCAACATTGTTAGAGCCTGGCAATGCAGAAATAGTCCATACTCTCTCAAATCCATAGTTAAGTGATGATTCAAGTCTGTAAGTACCGGCATGCCATACCCTGATGGTGCCATCTTCTGAACCCGTGAGCAGAATAGGAAGTTCTGGATGAAAAGCGACAGCTGACACATTTTGAGCGTGACCTTATAAAAGAAATTAATAATAATTTTATTATTACAATAAAGAAAACATATTTATACTAATATTAAAAATATAAAATATTTAATTGTTTGTTCTGAAAAAACTAATAAATCAATTAAAAATATATTAGTATAGCCTAGTTATATAAAGCGGTCACACATCCCAGGTCCTTGTTGTCATCTGCTTTACCTAGTTATTATTTACACAGTGACTTCACAGATATGCTGGAGCCGCTTTAAAGCAAACTTAAAAACTGCAATGTTCCTGCCTCAACCACCACATGTATAAATTCTTTATGGTACAAAATATTACCTTCAAGTGTCTGTACACAAGTTTTATTTTGATAATCCCAAATCTTGACAAGTCTATCATCAGCCCCGCTAATGATGTATGGCTTGTCTCCACCATGGTAATAATCTACACAATTAACACCTTTTTCGTGGCCTTCTAGTGTGAAATTTGGTACCGAAGATCCCATCTGCCATACCTGTAAAACCAAATTGGGATAAAAATAAATTAATATAAGAGAACCTAAAGGATTATTAGCTTTATACAGGGTGACTTTGAAAATATGTACTTTGGCTAATATGAGGTTCTACTGATAAAATCAAACAACTTTTCCCATGGAACCATGTGTCGCGAATGAAAAAAATTTTTTGGCTTCCCCATACAAACTAGTAAAAAACTCACGACACATGGTTCCATGGGAAAAGTTGTTCGATTTGTTTAGGAGAACCTCTTATTAGCCTAAAGTACATCCTTTCAAATTCACCCTTTATATCTGTCTATTAATTGTATGTATTGATAGTGACTATTATTATTAATGAAATGTATATTCTTTACCATCTCAAGATATAAATAAATAAATACCATCATGAGTGCCTTTATGGCTCCCGAAAACAGTTTAACCAGCCTCAGAGTACCCAACAGAGGGATTAACCCATCCTCATTTCGCCGATTGTATATGTAGGCAACACCTAACAAGTGGCGAGCTTGTTGCGGTATTTATGATGGTATTGCCTCGTTGTATAAAGTGGTCACCCATCCTAGGTCCAGCCTTGTTGTCATCTGCGCAACTTTGTTATCAGTTGCGCAGTGACTTAACCACTAGGCTGGGGCCACTTTTTTAAGATAATAGTCAATATATCATGGTATTCAGCAAATTAAAATAAAATACAATCAGTGAACTTTTCATAATACCCACATGTCTTGATGGATTATTATTTAAAAACTTTATTGCACAAATTTAGTACAAAGGCATTATTATAGCATAATAAAATAAAAAGTTAGAGACTAGGGCAATATGAGCAAAGTTTTCTACATATTATTGTTATACTAATAAGTGTAATAAAATTAATCTTACCTTAAGGGTAGTATCAAGACTAGCACTGACAAATGTGTTGGTGTCCTTTGGGTTTATGACTACTTGCATCACATAGTGAGAGTGACCCTCAAATACTTGTTGACAAGCCCAATTACGATCCCAATTCCATAATTTTATAAGTAGATCATCTAAAAGAACACAAACATTGGGATAAATAATTTCTACTGATAATTTTTATATATCCATAAAGTATATAATTGCAATATTAAGTCATAGATTACATGGTGGGTCCAATTACCCATGGCAAAAAAAAAACATAGTATATGTTTTTCTATACAATTTGCCATGGTATGGGTTCATAAAATATAATATATAATTACAATCAATGTTTTGATACACATACATAGTACAAACTAAAAGCTTAGTTTGTGTCCAGGCCAATATGTGAAATGCTTATTAAAATAAATTCCTTCTTGTAATTAGAATAAATACTGGATACAGAAAAGTAAATCTTAAATGGATGCTGCAAGCAATATACAAGATTACACAGTAGCTATTAGTGTAATAAAATCATTGATATATGGTGTTTCTGTACAGTTTGTCATGGTCTGGGTGTTTATAAAATATAATATGTATTATATCATTGTTCCAGTACACATAGTACAAGTCTAGAGCTTAGTTTGTGACCAGAGCAATATGTGTAAATTGTCCTACATATTATTATTATTATATTTTTTTTATTAAAACATTATCTTGTTTCATAAAAAATAACAGTAAACAGCAAAAGTGTACTTTTTGCCTTTAAGTATGTACATTATATCCTTTAATATTATTAATAACAAACGAGACTTGTTGCCCATACAATGGACAGACAACAACAAAAATGGGACCACACATTGAACAAAAGAAAAAAAGGAATTTTTGGTTGTGCTTATGTGCTTAACAAGAGGGATATATTAAATCAGCACACATATTTACATCACAATAGGAATATAATTTAATTAATCTCACCACTGCTGCTTAAAATGTAAGGTTGTGTGGGGTGAGCTGCTATACATCTGATGTAATCTGAATGAGCATCAAAGGAATGCTGTCTCTCCAGAGTATTGTAGTTGAACACTCTAATTTGCATATCATCGGAACCGGTGAGCACCCAGTTCTTCCTCTGCACAAATATAGCTGCCCGAACTGGAGCTTCGCACACCTAAAAATATCATTAAATAATTTATAATATTTTAGAAACTAAAGTATTTGTTTAATAACAGAGATTCAGAAAAAAGATCTGGTTAAGTGTTCATTACACCAGACATCAGCAGTCTAATGGTGGTGGGGTTGTGAATGAATGCATAAGCATACTGCGTGATCCTGTCATTGGAGAAATGAAGTGGGGTTTAGTCGGTAAGAGACATAACCTAACTGTCGCCCCTGCAATGGCTAGGTGTCCATGAGGATTTCCCACATTAAAAAAAAATAATATGTTTCCATCCATTTGAGTTTGTTCCCAACATACCTAATTGTACCAAAATCAATGTGAGCCCAAAATATTTAAAAAGAAAAATCCATAGCATCCTCAGATCAAATTCAAAATATTTGACTTCTTTTTGAAACCAGTTTTATATGATTCTCCATTACATAATAATCACACTACATTGATATTCTACTCTATTATTAATAAAAATCAAAGTTAAAGTTTGAATTTCCACAACGGCGATATAAATGCTGTTTTGAAGTCTATGTCAAGTGTGACGTCACACGCAAGTAAACAAACAAGCACAGATTAAATAATCTCCTAAATATTATACTCTATTCCATTTCATCCTCATGATTTATAATCTGAGCATTGTTTTGTTGACTGATCAAACAATCAAAGATGTTTTTGTTATAAATAAAATTGTAAAAAATATTCAATTTTATTTCGTGTAATCTACAAAAGATAAACATAATTTAGTTTAAAATAAAATGAAATATGTTTTTTTACGCCATTGTCTGATAGGATGACCAAAATTTATAGTATATTTTTAATGTAGTCAAATAGCCTATTCTGGAGATAATGCCCTACAACCAGACAAGTTCGTGAGGTTTTTCACATACTATCACAATACACAATTTGACATAAATAGAATATAGTTATTCAAACAAAACAATCAATACAGAAACTTATGCTAATTTATAAAATAGAACTTTTATGTTAATAACTGATATAACACAATTGGACAACACTCTCAGAGACAATCAATAGTGGTCTTGGTGACACAAGGGGTTTGGACATATAACTTTCAGTTTTTAAATTACTGTTTGTCCAAGTGTTTAACTTGTTTAACCAACTCCACCACTCTTAGCCACATCATATTACAAATATAATAAATATTTTTATAGCTTATTTTTATGCAAAAGCCTTTGTGGTTGAATACAAAATTGTAATAAAAATATAGTTACCTCAAATCTTTTAATCTGTAGTTGTGTTTCATAATTCCAAATATTGACATCTCCACTGTATAAAGCACAAAGAAGCCAGGGTTCACTAGGATGTTGATCTACACATTTAACACGATCTGACCGAGCTGTCAGCTTCCTCTTAATATCAAGACGCAGTGGCTATAACATTTAATTTGTATTAAATATGGTAGACTTAGGAAACAAATTTTACAATAAACTTTGCAAATTATTTCAATATTGTACAAAATTGTACTTTTATTATATTACTTAATCGAAAGGAATGTTTTTTTTTTATCCTGGGACCTATAAATACAGTTTAAATCAATATTTTCAATAGGAAACGAAACAAGACTTGGAAAATATTTGATAATATTTTTATAAACAAACGTTAACCGTATTAATTAAATAACACATAAAATTAGTAGATAAAGATAAATTACATACCATTTTGTATAATTTTCGACTTAAAACATAAAAATCTGATTTTAAAAGCCGACGACAACACTACAAAATTGACAAGACAGACGTGTCGCTGTTCTTTTTTAATGTGCTATAATTGTGGCTCGGGTTTAGGGAAAAGTTATGGCATTATAACAATATTGCATAAATGCCTGAGTTATGTCATTATGGCACGATTATTTCACGTATGGAAAAAATGCAAACCAATAATATGCATACCAATTTATCTATGCCCAGCGGCGTAGCGAGGCGGGGGCGAGGGGGGCGGTCCGCCCCGGGCGGCGTTCGCGAAGGGGGCGGCCAGAGCTCCGCTTGGTTTTTGCTATCAGTTGTCCACTTGGACAAGCTAATCTTTTAGAAACTGAACCTGGGGCCTGACCAAAGAACATGATCGCCAATCGAATCGCCGCATCGATCGGTAAAAATGTATAGGAATTTTACTCTATGGGTAGAGCCTGATCGCCGAGAAACGTCAAATCCCATACATTTGGCTTTCGATGGGTATTTCGATTCGATTATCGATTGGCTCTTTGGTAAGGCCCCTGGGGCTTTATTCCGAGTTTTGACACGTTCACCGTCGCGCATTTTGCGTAAAGTATGGGTAAGTATTGAAATGTAAGTTCTATCCTGTTAATTATAAAGTTGAAATTCTAATGCTCCATACATGTTCAAACTTGCGAAGAATTCGTGTATTTCAAAATGGCTGTATTATAATAGCCAACCAAATACATACTATATAACCATTGGAATAGAGCTTATATTTCCATATTTATAGTTTGCGCAACGTCTTGTCGTGATTAGCGGTTGCAAACTCGGAATAAGGCCCCTGATCTTGTTAGTCTCGTACCCATTTAAAGGATTCTAATCAATTGAGATCCATTCACCTGGACAAGCTGATCTTTTAGAAGCTGAACCTGATCTCGTTCCAGAGTCTCGTACCGATTAAAAAGATGTAGATGAATGGCCAGCTGTGATCATGGTTTAAAACTTTTCTAGTATAGCAAGGCTCAGTTGCTGTATAGCACATGGATAGTAAATTCGTAGAAGTCAGTCGCACAGGAACCTCGGCAAAAGAGGAAATGAGGAAATTAACGGTTGAGGGCTACCAATTGGTGAAACAATCCTAGGGTCTTAGACGGTGCTTTTGTTGTCGACTTTTTTCTTCTGCTAATCCTGAACTACTAGCCTTTAGCCTTTAGGCTAGTAGTTCAGGATTCATCACCATGAACGGCTTTAACTTATATAGGAAGATGAACCAAGGGTGAATGAATATGAGCCTAGCAAAGTACACAATGACAATTTGTTTAAGTGAAGTGAATTAGAAAGGAGAATCAATAAGGAAAGAACGATTAATAAAACGTAGCTAATGTACGCAAAGAAGAAATGTGGAATGATATTTTGACAAGATTGCTTGTCGTAATTCTATTTTTGGCTAAGCAAAATTAAGCGCTAAGTGGAAATCTTGAATCGCTTTCCGAAAGCGTTGAAAGTGGGAACAGAGGCTCGTGATACTTTTGGCAAAGTACGACCAAGAATTGTGCGAACACCTTACGAAGATTAAGCTTGGAAACAAAATTCGTTTTCACATTTTTCTCGTCATCGACTCATCGCTGAGACGTCCTGACTTTTGTGACGAAACAAAGAGTGAAGCGCTTGATTGATACTCGTTGGAGTGCCAGATATTAATCAGTTATTGTGATAAAGAATAATTATGTGAAAATTCTAGACGTTCTGGAACAGCTTTCGACAGATATGGCAGAAAACGCGAAACAAAAAACGCTGGTCCTCTTTGACTGCCATGTAATTCTTTGCATTTGAATGCTATCTTGGATTATGGGATGCCATTCCTGTGGAAGTTCACGATAGGTCTCAGGTTTATTTACATAATAAAGGACTCAATATTAATGATGGTGCAACTAGGGTGAAGGCTTTAGAGATTATCTTGGCGGAGAACAGGAATGAGCTTGTTAATGCTGGATGCAAGTTTGCAAAGAAGTTTTTAAAGAACTGGGCATTGAGATCGTGCCCCGCTAGACAAGAAAGAAACAACGTATTCACGGCAACGAGGCAGAAGGTGCTGGTTTGTCGTACGAGTTGGAACTGCGGCGTGAAATTTTGATGTATGTAGACGGGATCATCCAGAAAATTATAACAACTATTCAACAGCTTCATTAACTTGGCGCTAATTTTTCCTTTCGTACACCATCAGACCTGTTGAAGCCCGATTACGTTTGCAAAGCGGACCAAACATCGTATTATATTGACAAGAATTTCAGCGAGAACGAGATCGTTTACAAAATTTCGTCCGTGCCTCAAATAAAGAAGCAGAAATTTTGCGCGGGCGCTTGAACTTCTCCAATTTTTCTGTTGTATAACAGTAAAGTTTAGGCGCATCGGTTCCAAATATTACTATAACGCTGAGAATCTTTTTGACAGTGGCGTTACTTACGAACTACTATGAATTAGTTGAGGTTAACCAATTTGCAGTAATATAAATATGATTTTGACCAGAGCTAAGAAATAAATGAGAAAGCGTTCTTACTTGATTTCATAATTTATCTATTTTATATTTTTAGGTGTAATTTTTTTGATAATGTAGGGGCGGCACAGTTTCTCTCCGCCCCGGGCGCCACTAACCCACGCTACGCCGCTGTCTATGCCTAATAAAATAAAAAGGAATTATAACGATTAAAGTAAAAATGACGTCTAATGTATATACATGGTGGTCGAGTTGGTTAGACCTTGGACTTAAAAACACTAAGGTCCCTGGTTCGAATCCCGGTGTGTACCAATGAGTTTTTAATTAAAAAAATTATGTAAGTACATTTGTTTGACAACACCACTATAGTGCCTCGGAGAGCACGTTAAGCTGTCGGTCCCGGTTTCCCTATACCAACTTGTGAAACTATTTATAGATGGGTTATTGAGTCTATCCAAAACATCGCGACGAGCTAGCCACTTGTTCGGTGTAGACTCATACCATCGGCTACGACGAGGTGGGATTAAAACCCCTCCGCTGGGTACCATAGAGCCGTCTAGGCGGTCTCGGGCGCCGTAAGACACCCGTGAAGATATATATATATATATATATATAAATGACGTCGAATGTATTATTTTGAGTCGATTGTCAGCTGGTACATACATTCAAGTACAACTGGAGCTAAACAATTACTATTTCATACAAAGAGTATTTTTTACCTTATGTGTAATCATTATTACGTACAACTACAAATAAAAAGAAATAATGGGACCGCCAAATAACTTTTTTTTTTTAAATGCTATAAAAAAAAACTACTGAATATTTTTTCAAATTTCTTTTTTTATTTGAAAGTACAATCCTTCCGGTTAATGGTGGAAAATAATTTCATTCAAATGGATGCCTCGGCTGGCCATGCAGTAGCCTACACGATCGGTCCAATTTTTAAGTACATTATTGTGTGCAGCTGTATTTCACTAATGGCTTCACGAATATTGTCCTTTAAAGCTTTGTCTCTGGCTTGTCGGCGTAACACTTATCTTAGACGGCACCCCACAAATAATAGTCCAACGGTGTCAAATCGCAGCTCCGACACGGCGCAAAACATAAAGTGTAGCGCGGCTGTGTGGCACGTAGCGCCGTCCTGTTGAAACCAAATGTTGCCAATATCCTCCTCTTCAATTTCTGTGAACAAAAATTCGTCCAACATGGCATAATTTTTTCACACATTCTGCAACATTACCATGACTTTCAAAGTAATGTCGCAATATTTCCCAGCGTTGTTCAAGCGTATACACAACCATATTCGTTCAGCGGAAGGATAAAACTAATTATCTGTCAAATCAGATTTTTTTTTTATTAAAAATTCCCGGCCTGGGTACTATGTCCTTAAGCCGTGTCAAATCAGACATGAGCTAAGTGTTGCCATTCACGAAATAAGCACTAGTTGAAAAAAAAAACGTTAGATGGCGGAAACTGTATATATTAAAATATTAGAATTGAATTATACTTATACTATTATAAATGCGAAAGTTTGGATGTATGTTTGTTTCTTAATCATGCCAGCGGCCACATTCTGTTTCTTATAACGCGAACGTTCGGTTGCCAAAATAACGAATTCCGCTATTAGCACGCTCTCCTCTAATCAGAAGAGTTGTTTATCTTCTCTGATTGGAGGAGAGCGCGTTTATAACGGAAATCGTTATTTTGACAATCTAACGCTCACGTTATAAAAAACAGAATGTGGCCGCAGAACGGTTAAACTGGATCGTGATGAAATTTGGCACAGAAATAGATTATAGTCTGGAATAGTTAAATATTTTTTAGGTGGGAGGAAGGTCTCTATAACTTCGTTAGGCTGACCGACCGGTCTCGTTACCACCGTCCATATAGCTGCAAAAACCGTCAAGGTGACGGTTTAGGTTTTAGTCTGTGGGTTCACCAGTTTTCAGGAGACTACTGCATCGATTTATTGTCGAGATGGTGGTCTCCTTTCAGGGTGCGGTTACGAAATGGGTAGTTGGATTGACGATAAGGCAGCGAGTATATTAAAATATACTCGTAATGCAAATTGTCATTGCCGCTCCCCATTTCGTAATCGCATCATTTAGCCGGCATAGTGGGAGCGATGTTCTTAAACAATATTTTAAGAACAATTATCGATCGACCCCATTCATGTACTTTGTAAGTCTGCTCACCACCAGGTAGAAACAAAGTCACATGTCATTCTCCAATAAAAAAAGTCATGGCGATAAAGATAGGCGCCCATGGGCCTTAAATCGCCTTTCCAGTTATGAGAACAGAAGATGGCCGTCGCAATACAAGTTTAAAAAAAAGTGAGAACAAAAGCTGATCGTTAATTGGTTGAAGTGAGAACAGTGATTTTTTCTTTGAAAAAGTGGGAAAAAAATCAACAAAAAAAACTTGTATTGCGACAATACAAGTTTAAAAAAAAGTGAGAATAAAAGCTGATCGTTGATTGGTTGAAGTGAGAACAGTGATTTTTTCTTTGAAAAAGTGGGAAAAAAATCACACTTAAAGAAAAAGTCGAGATAAATTTTCACTTTTTGAAAGAGTAGAAGATAAATCCCACTTTAAGAATTTCCACTTTTAAAAAAGGTTTGAAAAATGTGCCACTTTACGAGAATGTAGTTTTTCTTTAAAAAGGTGGGGAAAAAATCTTAGTTTATAAAAAGGTGGGTAAAAATACCACTTTATAAAAATTGAAAATTTCCTCTTATGATAAAGTGAAAATTTTCTACATGACTACTTTTTCAAAATTCTTACTAGTTTTTAATTTTTTTAGCAGTATTTGAAAAGATTTAAAAAAGTTAAACATTATGTTATGTTTCTTCTCGCGGTCGCTGCGGGTGCGGGCGACCGAGAGATTTCTTACACCCAATACTCGTACCTCAAGCAAGACAAGACTATTATATGAAAAGACATGAGCCTTGTGTTGAGGTGAGACTCATGAAAAGACATGAGTCTTGTCTTGAAGTTGAGGTGGCCGTGCTGCGACTGTACGCTCTCGTGCCTTATCTTGGATGCGGCCGTGCTGCTGAACTTGAGGAAAACTTGCCATAATTTAATGATGTGACAAATCTTTAAGTCTTGGGCAGCAGTGCTAAAGCCGCTGCTGACACATTTTTTTAGTAACATATCTTTTACTGTTGCATAGAGTAAATATTGTGTATTTCTAGAATAAATAAAAGTATTGTCATGTTTATTTAAATCTTTTAATATAAAAGTTTTCACATACCAACTTGTGAAACTTTATAGATAGGTTATTGAGTCTATTCAAAACATCGCGACGTGCTAGCCACTTGTTCGGTGTAGACTTATACCATCGCCTACGACGAGGTGGGATTAAAAACCCCTCCGTTGGGTACCCTGAGACCGTCTATAGGCGGTCTCGGGCGCCATAAGGCACCTGTGATGATATGTATATTTTATTAACACCAGACCATGACAATATAAAAAAACGTACTAATATTGTTTTTGGCGTGGGAATTGAATCCACGACCTCCGGTTACAAAGCCTAAGGTGAAGCCACTAGTCTACGGAGGCGGCCAATTCAATAATTATATTACCACTATGCCGCTAAATATAAACGAAATTGATTTACAATTCTTTACAATAATATCGTCGCTTATCATAAAATTATTCGTCTGCTTCATAACCTTACTCTGAAAGAAGACAACCACCTCGATAAGGCATTGGCATCTCGTCAAGGCATTGATGCTAGTAGATACTTGCCTGGGAAAATTCTGAACTACAAATCTCATTTGACCGCGAAACTACAGCCCTATCATTAATACCTTCAAGACTATCATTAATTATTAACAAAGGATATCTAACAAATAAACTGCAGTTCAATCTGTCAATCAGTAAATAATAAATAACTTCATTATCTGCAGTACAAAGACCTTTTCAAGTTCATTCTTCGGCCTTCGCCAGCTGTTGCATCCGCATCTTGATCTCACGCCTTACCACGCTGTGCCACTTGTGACCTCTGTGATACTCGTATCTGTTCCAGCCGTTATCACTGGTATCAGTAACCCATAAGTAAACACGCATGAAACAGTAAACAGGTAAATTATACTTATGTATCTACTGATTATTTTAGGCAGGATAATATTATTTTAATTGTTTCAGTTACAAAAAAAAACATTTTAAAATTAATTACATACATATACGTATGAGTTTACACCGAACAACCTAGCACGTCGCGATGTTTTTGAATACTCAATAACCCATCTATAAACAGTTTTACAAGTTGGTATAGTGAATCCGGGACCGACAGCTTAACGTATTCCCCGAGGCACTATAGTGGTGTTGTCAAACAAATGAACATTTTTTAAAAATTAAAAACTCATACACACACCGGTATTCGAACCGGGGACCTAAGTGTTTTTTTAAGTCCAAGGTCTAACCAACTCGGCCACCACGTATATTTAAAATTAATTATTAATTAAAATTATTTTGTAAAAAAAATGCGTTATATTAAAACTATGGGTGTGCCGATGGGTACAGCTGCTTCTCTTCCTTGGATCTGTAGACTCTATCTTGCCTCTCATATTAGCATAATGTGGAAATTCACACCCTAAAAAAATTAAGTGTTTATGTAGATAGGTGTTAACTGTGCCGTTCACTGAACATTATTTCTAAGAATATTATTTATTTTTTTATTCAAAAAAGAAAACCATTTTAATGAGATTTAGGTGTATATCACTCGGCATGAGTATCTCGGGAACTAAACATATCCATTGATACTATAGGAGTAAGAAATGTAGAGATTGTGGTAATGCCTCCAAAGCGACTCGGACGCAATGGGAATTAAACACCACAGACAAACCATGACAGGAAGTACAGAAGTACGTACTAATATCATTTGCCATGAGTGGGAATTGAACCCGACCTCTGGCTACAACCACCACGGAGCTGGAGCCAACAAATTATCCAAATATGGAATGAAATATGAAAATTCATTCTATTTGTGTTACCAAATAAATGTTGAGAGGGAAAAAAAAAATAAAGGCTTCGCGGGCCAAGTTTTTGCAATGAATTTTGCATTTGTTCGATTTTTTTTAGACTAATTCTGTTCGTTACTAAATTTTATATATAAATAGAATTGGGATTTACCCATGAAAAGTGGTCAAACAACGATTAACTTTAGCAAGTAGGTATCTAATGAAGACATAAGCATCTCACGACAAAACAGTCTAAAAATAAATTTAAGCAAAAGTTATATTATAACCTTGTAATATTCTTATACACGATCAACCTTATTATTAGCTTGTTTTCAAACTAAATAAGTAGATATTATAATATTTTAAATAAGTCCAATGACCTATTTTATATAAGAAGTCAAAGCCATAATTTTTTATTATTTTATTTGAAGGTTTACACACATAGGCTGCCATGTGTTCCAGCTTCCAAATACACCATTAATAATACAAATTATATTATTTTATAAGCTCCCAGATCAGGATAAACTGTACAGAAAATAGTACTAATATTTTTTCGCCATGTGTGGGTATCGAACCCACAATCTCCGCCGGATACAACTCAATGGCGCAACCATAAGTCTACGAAGGCGGTTATTTATTTTGGTAGGTAATTTATTATTATTTATATATAAATAAATTTATTATTATTTATCTTTAGGTATTAAGCTCAATTATTGTTTTATATCCTAATTTATTTATATTATTTAAGTTAAAGTAAGCAAATTAGTCCATGAAAGGGTCGATCAATTAAATGCTCCCTCCATGCCGGATAATTAAAAAAAAAAAGTCAAAAATATTTATTTCATGTAAACCTTTACAGGTATTTATGCATAGTCAAAAAAAAAAAAAAAAATTTAGTATAAGGTCTAAGTGTGCGCTTGGTTAGGCTTTTGCATACATAAAATAATTAGAAACCAAACCGAACACACACCACATAACCAACCAGTGTAAGACTAGGTGGTTAGCTGGTTCCATTGACCTGTCCATCGTTATCTGCCATGCAAAGGTGCCACCGAGCCGACCAACCTAACAGATTATATCTACGCCCCAAATATCCACTATAAGTAATAATTAATATAAAAGTACAAAAATGTATCAATCAGAGCGCAAACACTAACCGCATGTTGGTCCCCCAGAGACACCCCGGAGAAAAAGGCACCAGCAAGTAAAAAACTCTGGCGTTCCACATATGTACCTGATTATCAGGAGATATGCTTATTTACTAGCTTATAATATGTGATATTTTATATATGATAATATCCTCATCCTGCTGAAGAGCACGAGTAGAACACCCCATAGCAGATAAACCATTTTACAATATAGAGGTAGTACAGAATCACAAAACACCAAAGCCCCCCGATGCCCGCGCTAGTCTATCCGACAATTTTGCGAGACCGCTTTTAACATAATAATTAAACTATGCATGTCCAGCGGAGATCCAAGGCCCCCACAGCAGCACCCGATCACGGAAGTAACGTATGTGTCAGCCATCCTCCTGCTCAACCGGGCCCTTAGGGTGCAGACCAGAACCAGGCACACGCGCCACCACTGCAATGACCTTCAAAGGAGAGGAAATCCGCTGGACACATCATATTATTAGGACACATTACTAGGCCATATGCATTATAGAATCTGAGACACGCGCAAACATCGAAAACGGATTCGTATTATGTAGCTCTGTTAACAAAATAATAATTTAAATATATGAAAAACAATAGTAGGTGTATTACCTAGCCAAAATACTTAATATTAAAAAAAAATAAAAACAAAAAAAAAATAGTAATAACAAGTTATTACCTTCTCCAAATATAACAAATTACCTAATGTAGAATAAAAATAATATAATAAGTACTTAGTAATGAATTATTACTGTATCACATTTATTAGTTGAGAGATTCCAGTCGCAGGCAGGTATGTTTCCAGACGTCTCTGTCATTAATATAATCATTAACTTTGTAATATGCTTTTGCTATTAAAGTTTGCTTAATACAATTTTTAAATTTTATATCATTAAGTTCTATAATTGAATTTGGCAATTTATTAAATAACCTGATACTGTTTATTAGGAAACATTTATTAGTTTTTTGTAATCTAAATTTTGGTATATCAATTTTGTTTATATTTCTTAAGTTACGAGTATGCCTATCTGCGTTTTTATTAAACGTAGTATAGTTTTTCTTAACGTATAATAAATTTTCAAATATGTATTGGGAGGGCAGTGTCATTACTTCAATTTTAGGGAAAAATTCCCGAAGGGATTCGCGGGTCTTCATGCCATACATAGCTCTAATAGCTCTTTTTTGAAGGATAAATATTGGTTCTATGTCTGCAGCTGAGCTCCAGATAATAAGACCATAAGTCATAATACTGTGGAAATAAGCAAAGTACACAAGCCTGGCTGTTGCTACATCAGTTAAAAGTCTGATCTTTCTGACTGCATATGCAGCTTTATCGTCAGAACTACTGCCCGTTTCGTAACCGCACTCTGGTATTGCACCTCGACAAGAAATCGATGATCACTGATGATCAGACTGGAAAAGGGGAAAACTGTGCAGACAACGTAAAGCTATAGATCCCAGTTTCACTGTGATGTCGTTTCAAAAAACACCATCTTTACTAGTACGTTAAGTAAGGTTTTAGGAAAAAGGGGTTAAGTTTTAATAATTTAGTTCTTTCTTTTTATTATGTTTCTTTTTTACTTTGCTCAATTACTGTGATTTTCTATTTAATTGTTTTTATCTTCTTGTGACCAAAGAAAGTACATAATACCTTCTTTGGTCACAGTTTTAATTAATTTTGATAATAGTTTAGATAGCAATAGTAGTAGTAGGTAGTACTTGTATCTCCGTACCAACCAACCATGGACTGTTTATACTGAGTGTTTGGTGTTGTGTGTTGGGTTTTATTTAACCTATAAATCCCTTCATTTTTTTACATGTATCTAGTTGATACACTTACCTATTGTATTTTTATTGTACCACGTTATTTCACATTTATAGAATTCTCGTTAGACTTTACTATAATTCTTTGTTGATATTAATAAATCGGAACATATTTTTTAAGGTAGGTATACCTAAGTATTTTTTAAAAATTTGCCCTAAAAAAATTAGCATCTTTAGTTCCAGTTTTAGTCACAGGAGGTTTAGTGGTGGTTATGTCAATACGTCAAAATTTTGTGAAAATCTTCATAGTTAAACACAAATTTTATGAATTTTAATTGAAATAACGATGTAATAATAAAATTTTACTGTGTATTTTATTTTTTTGTAGGTAGGTAGATCAATTCCTTTTTAAAAATGTGTAAGAAAAATAGTAATCTAAATAGTAGGTACGTACCATCATCACACACGCCTTACGGTGCCGAGACGCCTCCCGTCTAGGCGGGCTTTTTTTACCCAGCAGCGGCAGGGTTCGACCGATGGTATTCCACAACGAACAAGAGGTAAGCTCGACGCAGTATTTGAACATTCTCAATAATCCATATATAAACATTTTCACAAGTATGGTATAGTGAAACTGGGGCCGTCAGCTTTAGGTACTTGCTGAGCCACTCTAGTGGTGTTTTTAAATAAATGTAGGTACAATTGGTACATATTAGGGTTTGAACCGCGGACCTGAAAACTAGTATTTGCCAGCATGTAAATCTAAATAAGTATGATTGCCTCCTTCTCTTCTCTTCTTCTTTATCTTTGAACAAAATCACAATATTGTCGAACTTAAATAAATACTTACCTACCTAATATTTACTGCACTTTATTCGATATAATATTTATTCGGTACTACTTCGTCCGCGTGGAATACTTATTTTTTTATTATTTATTTACATAATAAAAATAAATATATAATTTCTAAAACAATAAGTAGCCCAAGTTATTTCTTATTATATCAGCTATCTGCCAGTGAAAGTCCCGTCAAAATCGGTCCAGCCGTTTCAGATATTAGCCGGAACAAACAGACAGACAAAAATTGTAAAAAATGAAATTTTTATTTATTTTATAGAAAAATTGTACATTACAGAATTACCTAACTAATACAATTATTTAAATTATAATGGGTCCAAGTACCTCAGGACATTTTGTATATGTACCGTGTAGCAATACACATCCATATGCATTTAGTAAAAAGCGGTTATTTTAATATTACAAACAGACGCTCCAATTTTATTTATTTGTATAGATAATAATAATGTTATGTTAAAAAAGCAATACCCACGTCAAATAAAATCAAAGTCAAATCAAACCCATTTTTTTGTCGCATAGTTACATCCGGTGCAAGCAGGCGTGACTACAAAGCGGCCAAATGCATGTTACTTACTTTATTATTGTGTTGTTGTGTAAAAAACATTAATCGATTTACAGAAGTGCTGTACATCTACCTACTTCTGTAGCCGGCTAGTCGATCCAGCCAGCCATTCAGTCAGTCAGTCTGTATTTGTGTTTCAAGGGGAGAGAGTGTGTAGACACGAGTTAAAATTATACGCATTCCGAGCGCGCCGGGTCGCGCATTTATTGACTAATACGGCGGTACCGTCGCCGTCGCAAAGATAGTGATTTATACAGTAAAATATTATGTAAGTTTATATTTAAAATAATATTTTTAAAGCTTTTTAATTTTAACAAGATTAAACATAGGTTAAGTTACTAAAAGCTGAATAATATCGACTTTCTCGCTTAGTAAGATCGCGTAATTGCACTTTCACTGCAGTACAATACTGCTGTTAGGTATTCTATATCCTTGTTGTATTTGTACAGCTGTTGTTTTTTTTTGTTTAGAAACTTGATTTTATTATTCTAATTAAGTAGGTAAGTTTTAATAATTTGCTAATTTTTACTAATTTCATCACTAAAAATAATTTATTCACGTGTAAGGTATTTTGTTAAAAATATAAATAGGTATTAACAACTAAAATAATAATTAAGTTAACTAAAAATAAACTAAATTACTAAACAAAAAAACTTAACATATAATTATAAATATATTTTTGAAAAAGTTACCTATAGGTACCTACTGCAATACGCGAGAAATACTGTAATATACATTATTGCCTGTTTGACGGTTTGTTTGTCCGTTTGTGCGCGTTTCTCATAAAAGCCACTTATTAGATTCAAAATCAAATTACTGGCCGATAAGTAGCATTATTGTGAGTAACATTCAGGGTTTATTTCATCAAAAAAGTCCTACAGAATCAAATGATACCTACCTACCTATTAACTTTAAAAATTTAGTTAGAAATGTTATGCGCGCGTGCCTTGGCGGTTGTGTGTAGCGGCCTTTCTAATAAATTACACGCAAGTAAAGTTGAAGGCACCAGC
The DNA here is from genome assembly GCA_947458855.1 of Monopis laevigella. Lineage (NCBI taxonomy): Eukaryota > Metazoa > Arthropoda > Insecta > Lepidoptera > Tineidae > Monopis > Monopis laevigella. The sequence continues at coordinate 7,742,611 of OX381587.1, read as the reverse complement.
TATTAACTACTTAAATAAATTAAAAATAAAAAGGAATAATACAAACAAAGTACCTACTCCTTAAAAATAAATATGTCTACCATCAACCATGGCCCGACCTTATAAAAAAGACTCTTTTTCTAAGGGCCCGACCCTGCCCGGTCCAGTTTCCCATAAACTGGCAACATTGTTTTTTTTTATTTATTATGGCTTGGAAACAAGTCCTTCAGCCAAAACTAGCAACATTACTTCTTTGTGCTCCCATTGATAAAAATATCCGGAACGGGACTCTCCAGTGTTCCCAAGGAGAACTGATATTTTTTACCGTATCCTCTGGCTTCGGAGCCCCAAACCCCGTGATCTCCACAGCAAATTAGGTAGGGAGTATGTAACTATATAAATAATTTTAAAGCAAATAATTAAATACATTTTATTTTACGCAATAAACGTAATTTAATATAAGTAGTTATCAATATTTGAAATCTTTAATAGACTATTGGACATTTCTTTTTATTTTTATTTTTTTACCCATATTGCTCTGGTCACAAACTAAGCTCTAGGCTTGTACTATGTGTACCAGAAGCAACGATATAATACATATTATATTTTATAAACACCCAGACCATGGCAAGCTGTACAGAAAAAGCGTAGGTACTAATATTTTGTTGCCATGGGTGGGAATCGAACCCACGACCTCCGGATACAACGCCAAAGACGCAACCACTAGTCTACGGAGGCTGTCAAAAATTGTCTGTATAAAATTCCAATGTTTGTAACCAATCTCCACCGAAACGGCTTGACGATTTTGTTTTGTATGACAACAAAAAAAACTGTGGTTTATATAAAACTGTGGGAATAGGCCGTTAACCATTTTTTTTACCAAATTTTTTTTTTGGATATTTTTTTTTTTATGACTTGGCATTAAAAAGTACATAATATAACCGATCAGTTTTTTCTAATATTTTTATTTGACAGATATATTTACTCATAGGTATATTTCTATTATTTACTGAAAAATATTAAAGTGCAAAGCCCGGGCAGCTAATAAATAATAATATATTATTATTATTATTTTTTTTTTT